>OY856413.1:972486496-972593996 GCA_963693085.1 Alisma plantago-aquatica | reverse complement strand
TTAAAAATAAATTATACAATACATGAAATATATAATAAAATAATACATAAAAGAACAAAAATAATTAATATTGAAAAACTATTATTATGGTCACACTTTTAAACCATATGACAATATTTTTATTATGTATTTCATATAAAAATAGTCATTTAGAAATAGATAAAAAAGAACAAGTTAAACGAACTCCAATATACATATAGAAAAATATATAACAATAAGGTTATTTATCGTCATGTTTATATTTATATCATTGTCCATTTATATGTATGATGTTATCAATTTTATATATTTATATATATAATACAATGAAAATATTTATATTATTGGAAGGAGTGCCCTCAATAATATAAAAAGTCTTAATTATGTATAGTTATTATCTTTGTTAAATATTCTTGTATATTGCATTTTTTATGTAATGTATTATTTAATTTCAATATTATCTTTGTTATTACTTTATATTTTGTACGTATGGATATATTATTTATATTTTATATTTTAGGTATATTATATATTAATTGCTAACACTATTCTTTATATTTATAAATAATATGTATTAATGAACAATTTACCATTATTCTATGTTTAAATATAATGATAATATTATTTGTAAGTATAAGTAGATTTGTTAACAACTCAATAAACTCAATATTAAAATTAGAGACATGGTATCAAAAATATTGATGCAATGTGTGCCCACCGATGACACATTGTTCTGCGTGTCACCAATGTGTGAGCGGATGGAATGTATTGTTTCCACATGAAAATGTGTCCTTGACGAATGTATTGCTTCTCAAACATGAGATTTTGGGTCATTATTTTCGGAATGATGACACTGAATTGGGAAACATTTTAAATCGAATCATTCTCTTTAATACGTACACTTATACTCTCGCTAAAATAACTAACTACACTATGGATGAACACGACTGCTATGTTTAGTTTAGCTTCTTCATTTTATATTGATTATACTTGATATGGTAAAAAGTTGTTAATTACGAGAGGTGGAAGGGGCAACAATACATTGTTCCTCTTTCGGTCTTAGTAGACCATCTGGGCGCATCCCATTTTTTCCCTCCTGCTTCTCTGTTGTCACCAACTCTTCCGCAAAAGTGAAGCACGGTGCATCTTCTCTACTGCCACCACCTCTGATTAAGTATCAAGTGATCCTCCGTCACTGAACACATGTGAGCTACCAAGGATACAGGGCACTCCACCACACAAGTTGCTAAGGGCACTATGATCACACAATGGTCGGCTGGTGGCAGTATTATGAAGGTAAATGTTTGACTGTAAGACTTATGAATATATTGAATACAAAATCCTATAGAAAATCAAATGTTTTTGTACTCGGATGGTAAGTAACTAAGTATGCACAGTGTCTCTATTGTGTGCACCGATGGGATCTGTGCCCTCTAAATTTCACGTTGAAGCATACAATTTTTTTGTGATTTAGAATTTCAATAATTAATTAAGTTCATCCATATTATGTTCACCGTGTTAAAGATACAACTTGGTAAGGATGCCAATAAAAATATATATAATAACCTCGATATGCACTACCTCCTCTGGAAGGCACGAGCTAAATCCGAAAATTATGAATGACTCTTTGTCGAGAAGCCCTAAGAGTTTTGGAATGTCATCTTAAGTTTGTTTTAGTTTTGCATTGAATCCAAAGGTCTTAGTCGCATATAAAATGGCTAGCTTTTTGTTCTTGAGTTAATAACTTGAAGCAGTTTATGAAGTACACCTCCTCTAGTGTTGGGTGGTGTTTTCAAGGCTTGAAAGACTTTGAAATGGTATTTTCATCCTCTCCTAATGGCTAGGTAAGGATACCTTCCTGTAAATAAATGGATGCTTTGTCTGTAGCTAGAAAAGGGAGGAATTTTCTCTTTAATGATTTATGTCACAATTGTTACTAATTTGATGGTTTTTATGGTTAGTGGTTCTAAATATTGTTGTAGGAAGGTGATATCAATATGAAACTACTTTACAATGTTGTAAAATTTTAAAAGACATTTTTTTTCCAACGGGACACAGCTTAGACTATCATCTCGCAAAGCTAGTAGTTTATGCACTCAAAGACTTTATATGCCCCACGTCCTTCAACATCATATTAGGTGACCAATTATTCACTATGAGTATTACACATAGATGAATAGGATGATACCAAATTCACCTTTGATGTTCGCTTCCATCATCCCACCATCGCCTCCTAAACAAACTTTACAGAAGCCACTCAGTTTCCTTCAAAAAATCTCCCTTTGGGCCACAACTTGGCTTCAAAACAACAACAACAAATTGACGTCTATGGAAAAACCATCCCAAAGACACATCATTGCCAAAACAAAAAAAAATCCACAACCTTATTAGCCTCTAATATCATAATATGAAATATTGCTTGTAAACTACGAAAACATCAATAAACAATCTCTAGTTTGGGTGAGGAAAGATGGCTCTTGGTCTCATGCAATTACTGGCACAACTAAAAACCCTTATTGCCTTATTGGTCAATAAAAAAGCTACCCATATGACTGCTACCAATGAGGCCTCTTGTCTTCCTCGCATTTCAACAAAACCAGCTCACAACCAAGGTGTTAAACTTTTTATCATTCTGGTGTTGAGCTATTTTTTTGCATGACTTCCCTCCCAAAGTCAATAAACGACAATCCATTTGGGATCACACTAATAGCTCTAATAGTTAGCTTATATCTACAGGTCTCTCCTTTAACTAAGACATTCCTCATAGGCTTGTTGTCCCACTGAATGTTATGTTGATTGAATGTCATGTCCCTCCTTTGATCACAAGTTCAGATCCCTTACACACAACATTTTGTTCCTCTACATTGTATATAGACATGAATAACAACCCGATAAGTCCCCATGACCTAATTTACACAATCAATTATCCTCCTGACTTTACATTAGCCGCAACTCTCTTCTCATGGCCTACCTCAATAGATTAATACCCTCTTTAGGAACCATTTTGACGTTTGTATACCCTTTTACAAAAGATAGCTTATCCTTCTGAGATGAATATGCCAAAATGGATATTCATACATATATATACTTGGATATTAAGAGGTATTATAGTGTACATGTAGACCTATTTACCAGCATATCCACTTCTTTATCCTTCTAATTTTTGTCAAATTCTTTTCTTTTTCTTATATAAGGTTATTGCCTTAATGTTTACTTTCACTTTGATATATATGGCCTTATCGCTACCTACCAAAAGCGCAACCTTACAAAAAAGTTAACATCATTATCATTCAAGAAACTAAAATGAACCTTTCTCAACTACAACTCTATACCCTAGGAAGTCACATGCTAAACATGTGGATATCCTTGCATGGGTTCTTCTAAGAGGGGGTCATATTATAGGCTGGAACAAAAAGTTGTTCGCCTATCAATATCACCATATTAATAGATAATCCAATATTATTATGAGAGAAAAATATGTGAGGGAGATAATCTCGACACTCCTTGTAATATTCATAAAAAGATAAATAGTCTCAGTTTCCCCCACCTTGTTCTTTGAGAAAATAAGATAAATCATAAATAGGCATTTAGATTGGTAACAAAAAGACAAAAAGTGCAAAAGTGACTCCACCCGGGGGCTGATAAATGTGAAAATCATATCCAATATACTGGTATTGAATATTCTACTATGATCATGAAAGGTATTAGGAACCCATGTGTCACCTGAAGGTCGGTATTGAATTTTGAAAACTCAAGTTCATAATAAACCATTCAATGTGGGGGTTTTTTGTGGGATAATAATAAAAGGTAGTTTTTCAAAATTTTGTGTGCTTCTTTTCTTACATAACTATAGTCTTCACTTCATATGGGCAAGTATATGAGTGAAACTTATCTCCAGGGACCTTGAGAAACCACTTTTCCAACTTATCTTCTAGGTGATTGACTTCACTTTTCACTTTAGTGAATGTTACAAATTTGAAGTATTAACTCAAGATATTGATTCTTTGTATTAGAGGCAAGTGTTTGGAAGGGCAATGTTGCTACTTGCGGATATAAATTATTGATAACTATGAGTATACGATCACCTCACACATCATAGGAAAAGCCTACTTTGCTACTTGAAGACCCTTAAGGATAGCTAGAAGTTCCCCATCCAATGGGTCATTCCCTGCATGTTTGCAAGAGCCTCTAGTAATCTAGTCCCCATTAGAATCTCTAATGATATAGCATTTATTAATATTTTGATTTAGGATGTATACTACTATGTCTACACTTATTTGAACTTTTTTGGGTAGGGATGGCACCCACATGACATTTTGTGGTATTACCCTCATGCATGAGGATGCACAAATAAGGTTCCATACAACAATTCTCTCAGTTGTTGTAGTGTGCAACCAATTTTGATATGGAAAGGAAGAGTTTTTGGAGATTTAAAAGTTAAATTTCCAAATTCTCCAACAACCAACCATAAACGTGGTATTCCAATTAAAAGTATAGGTATGTTCTTTTGAAGGTTGGATTTAATCTAATCCTTGATATTGAGAGTGTAGAACAATGAGTCATAAAAGTTTGGGTTAAGAAGCAATCACATATGTTTAATGCTAGGACATTCTCTAGTGGCATGAAGGATTGTTTCAGGTGCCAAGTTACATATTTCACATCTATTATCATCAACCATGTGTCTACTTTTCCTCAAGAAGTTAGTGATAATTCGATCTTGATTAAGAATTCATATGAAAGTTTTAATACGGGGTTTACTTTTTGTCACCAAATAATGTCCCACTCGTCATGATAAGATTTAAAG
Source organism: Alisma plantago-aquatica (assembly GCA_963693085.1). Lineage (NCBI taxonomy): Eukaryota > Viridiplantae > Streptophyta > Magnoliopsida > Alismatales > Alismataceae > Alisma > Alisma plantago-aquatica. The sequence goes on along the minus strand of OY856413.1, from coordinate 972,589,213 downwards.
TTGGGAGTGATTAGACTATTGTACATTTCATTAATTAAAACATAAGTAAGTGGATGATTTGGTCAATGATAACATTCTCAATGAGATTGTTTAGAGGAGTTGACACTGAGGGGATTAATCTAACATTCTCTTCAACAAAGAAAAGGTTTAGGAAGTCGACATACCATTCTTCATCCCAAATGAGCATACTTGAGATTGTAAGGTCTTTCACATGTTTTAGAACCACTACATTATTTTTTAATATTGGCGATGATGCTCCTAGAATCCATTTATCATTCCATACCCTCATGTCATGTGTCTTACTAATAAGGACAATATTTTGTTCTTATATGTAACATAATGAAATCTAAAATTATTTTTGAACACTTTCTTTCTTATTTAATTTCCTCTATTATTGTTTAAAGACTTTCTTTCTTATTCAATTTCCTCTAGGATTGGTTTCCATCACTCTTTGTAAAGAAGTGACACCACCTCTCTACTAAAAATTTGAACAATAGAACCTCCAATCCAAATACACTTCAAAGGTATGCTTGGAGTGGGTGTAAAATTTTAAAATCATATATATGGTATTCAAAACAACCAAAGTGTAGCAGCAGAATAAAAACATGATGATATTCAATTATAAAATAAGGGAACATATTAAACTTACATCATAAGCATCCATGCAGAGGGAAATCTAAATCCCTCAAGATTGTCTCCAAGCTTTCTGTAACAACAATCATCAAACCAACAAACACATCGTTACTAATTAAGAGGAATAAACATAAATAGTGGATTAAGAAAAATCACTAAAATTTAAAACCATTTTGCAAGGAGATCCTCGTACAGAAAACTTTTACTGAAAGATCCAAAACTCATACATATCATGATTTATATTATAAAACATTGTTTCATCTCATCTCAAGGACAACATATAATAGTTGCTCTATCAAAACACATACTGGAGCAACATAAAACCTCAAGGCATTCAAGCTAAAATCTCAGATCATTCACAAAACCAGTACAAACCAACTCCAAGGACTTGAGAGTATAGAGACGACACATAGGACTTCTATCTACAAGACACGACAGACAGTACACTAAACATGAGTTGTCATTGTTTTCCCTACTGTTGTTGTTCTTTCTCTGTAATACAGTCTCAATCCCCCTCGTACACGTCCACCTAAAAAAATGTGGATCCCACGGGGTGAGACAATTGTCCCAGCGAGAGATATAACTCTCTGGCAACAATGTTATTATCACAATTAAATAGTATTAAACTGAGCAGAGGATAAGTAGTTTAGAACATTCTCATATTTTAAAGCATTGCAACTATCTATGATAGAGCAGTAAATCATCTATTCTCTTTATAAGGAATAGGAAGAACATGTATATCATTTATCCACAATACTATATCAACATCTCAAGCTTATCTTGTGATACTCATTATCATGGTATGACATCCATGAATCATTCTCATTTCTATCTGTTGGCCTCAGCCAATCTGCTAATCATATTGAATTGTACCAGTCATGTCAATGTACATCATCATAATCAGTTCTAGGTATTGGCTTTGCCAATCCTGTGTAACTATTCTAGGTATTAGACTATGCCAATCCTTTGATAACCGCCAGGAGTTGGGTTATTACCAACCCTATGATAACAGCCAGGCATTGGGTTATTACCAATCACGTGATTAACAACCAGGAATTAGATTATTACCAATCATGTGATTAACAGCCAGGTATTGGACTCTACCAATCCTATGATTAACAGCCAGGAATTGGGTTATTACCAATCCTCGGACAGCCAGGTATTGGATTATTACCAATCCTGTGATTAACATCCAGGTATTGGACTCTACCAATCCTATGATTAACAACCAGGCATTGGGTTATTACCAATCATGCGACAGCCAGGTATTGGGTTATTACCAATCCTGTGATTAACAACCATGTATTGGACTCTACCAATCATGTGATTAACAGCCAGGCATTGGGTTATTACCAATCCGGTGACAGTTAGGTATTGGGTTATTACCAATCCTATGATTAACAGCCAGGTATTGGACTCTACCAATCCTATGATTAACATCTAGGAATTGGGTTATTGCCAATCATGTGATTAACAGCCAGGCATTGTGTTATTACTAATCCTGTGAAACTATTTTAGGAAGTGGACTATGCCAATCCTGTACATCTCATCATTGAATACCACATCACCTTTACTAGGCATTATACCTTGGCCAAGCCATCATACTTATTCACATCCTTCATATAATACAAGTATTCCTCTTATCGCCTTTAAGCATATTCACAACACTATAGCCCTTATTTGGCTATAAGCATAAAGCATGTATGATTAAGATTTCATTATTATTGTTGTATCCATTTATTATTATTATTATTATGTTACTAAGTTTCCATTTCTTAGTTTATTTGAACATTATCATTTCTGACATGACACTTTTATAAACATCTTGTTACCTCTCACTAGGAAACAACTATTCTCATGGCTCACAAGGCCCATTAAACATCTTGTCACCTCTCACTAGGAAACAACTAATCACATGTCTCACAAGTACCATTAAACATCTTGTCACCTCTCACCAAGAAACAACTATTTCCATAGCTCACAAAGCCATTAAACATTTTGTCACCTCTCACTAGGCAACAACTATTCAAATGGCTCACAAGGCCATTAAACATCTTGTCACCTCTCACTAGGCAACAACTATTAGGATTAGGGTTTCCCTTTATAGTCGAATAGGGTTTCAAGTTCATATTATCAATCCAAACCCTAATTTAATGTTCCACACATCTAGGAGCATACATTAATATCATAAGTATTCAATCATACTTATTTATTCTCATCATTTGTCATTAAATGATTATCAACACAAAGTATGAGTTTCTCTCTTATCCTTACTAGGATATTGATTATGTCATACTTTATTAAGTTGGCTCAACCTTTCCATCAAGGTACATTAGCCTACTTAATCAATATTCATTAAACTGCATACCTCTTAATGTATGACTTGATATAAGACACTTCATGTGTTACTTCATCAAGTACATTGTATCTAAGGTGCTTTCCTTCATATGGGTTTTGAGGTGCTTCCACCATATCGAGTATGAGGTGTGTACTTGTTACCCATATCACCATAGAGGTGTATGTTTTCTTACCATATCGAGTTTGAGGTGTATGTATGCTTACCATCTCGTGTTTGAGGTGTATGTGTAATTAACATATCACCCTTGAGGTGTATGTATTCTTCCATATCGAGTTTGAGGTGTATGTGTGCTTCCATATCACTTTTGAGGTGTGTGTGTGTGCTTCACACCATATCGGGAAAATAGGTGTGTGTGTGCTTCACACCATATTGGGCAAAGAGGTGTGTGTGTGCTTCACACCATATCGGGCAAAGAGGTGTGTGTTTGATCCATATCACTTTTGAGGTGTATGTGTGCTTCACACCATATCAGGCAGAGATGTGTGTGTGTGTACTTCACACCATATTGGGTAGAGAGGTATGTGTGTGCTTCATTCCATATTGGGAAAAGAGGTGTGTGTTTGATCCATATTACTTTTGAGGTGTTTGTGTGCTTCACACCATATCGGGCAGAGAGGTGTGTGTGTGCTTCACACCATATTGGGTAGAGAGGTGTGTTCTTAACCCAATATCATTTTTGAGGTGTTTTCTTGACCTCATATCATGCAAGAGGTGTATACTACACCACCATATCGTGCAAGAAAGTATAAAATCATATCCATATCGTTTTAGTGAAGTAGGTGCATCACCATATCAGGTTAGAGGTGCTTTCTTGTGTCCTTGCACCCGATATCACTTTTATAAGGTGGTACCATCATCTTCAAGATATAGACCTTTGTTATAACTATTATAGTTCATGGAAACATGTCTAAGAAACTACTAGAACTCATAATGTCATCAACTATTCCAGAAAATTTTGGAATTAAAAGTAGTTCATTAAGTATAGCAATTTAGGTGATGAACAATAACATGTTTGAGTTCCAGTTATATAACCCACCTTAAGAACAACTTCAAAGATCCAATATCCAAATCTCCACGTTCCTAAGGTTGAATATTAACTTCAAAACTCCTCTATATGCAAAGAATCACCATGGATAAGCAATTGGTGAAGAAGAAAAGAAAGGAAGATCATAACCCTAAAATCATGCTTCATTCCAAGGTTGAAGATGACCATGGTCTCACCTTAGGGTTAAGTATGAGCTCATTCTTACTACTTAGCACCCTTGCACGATACCCTACTACTCTTGCACGATATTCCAGCACCCATGCATGATATTCCACTCACTTGCACGATATGCCACTCACTTATGATCAAAACACTTCACTATGGGCGATATCACCCTTCTTGGCCGATACCACTTTACTTGGCCGATATGATCTTGATATGGATGGTATCCAAGGCCCTATGCACGATATCACTTCACTCCTGCACGATACAAGGACCCTATGCAAGATACCTTAGGGAAGTAGGGTGGTAAGATTCGAAAAATTCCACTAAGGGGTGAAACTAGGGGTATATATACTTGTTGTTCATGAAGGAGTGTAAAAATGAGGTGTCATCAATTTGAGCTAGTAGGTGCCACGTGTACATGCATGGATGACACATGTACATTCATGCATAAACATTTATCTTGACATGAAAAATAGTTGAGGATAATCTAGGGATGCATCCATTACTTATCCCTTTGAATAAAATATATCAATAAAATCACCACTTTATTCACAACCTGATACGACTTTTCTAAGGAAGTTGTAAACCGATACACTTCACCTCCTTGAGGTTATTTGCATGACATGGCCTTTTCCAAGAGTCCAAAAAATGATATGGGACTCCTCCTATGGCTCCTTGGCTGATAGGCACTCATATATAAAGTTTTCAACTTGATACAACTCAAGTTAGGGTTTCATATTCAACCCTTTTGTTGGTCATTTCATCACCAAGAGTACGATCACTCATAATTGATTCAAACATGGTGTCTCATTCTTTCTCTCTCCTCTAATTGATACATAGAGTAAGTAGGGACATTCTAGATGTGGTAAATTGCATATCAACTCCACATTTTGGGTAAATTACAATGTGTACCAAAATTGGTGCACAAGGTACTAACATTATTCAATCATGTTCAAACTTGGAATGTAGGCTTTCCACATGCCATCACTAAGCATCATTATCTCTCTTATGATTCTAAAACACTTAAGGAATGTTCAACATGTGGCAATTTACAATATAACCCCTCATCTTGGGTAAATTGCATTTTGGTCCAAAACATGAGAACATTGCTCAAACGTTATTCAAACAGGACCAAATTTGGAACATAAGTATGTCACGTGATAACAAAACACATTTGAGGATTATATTAAATTTCTAATCAACTTACTTAGCCAAAACAAACAAGGTTACCTCATAACCTAGGTCAGGGTCATTACAAGTTATAAACCCCTAACAAGGATTTCGTCCCCGAAATCCCAGGTAAAGGAAGACAGATATTATTCATTCATCATATCATCAAGTCTCCACATAAAATATTAATGTCATGGATATTCCATAAAACTTTGATCAAAACAGTGCTTTTATACATGGTTATCATAGAATATGTCATACATGACACATACTCCATTATCCTTTTTATTATTGACTGTAGAGTCAACTCTGTGTTTGGTAACATTTTTCTTAGTTGGAGAATCATTATACATACCTTATTTAACTCAGGTATCAAACCTCAATGATTTGTCACCTTTTCAATTTACTTCTTTATGTAATAAGATCCTTGATCTTGGCAGTTTTTCTATACCCCTTAGTTTGTCATTTCTCTTTCAAATAATGACCAGAGTTGTGTTCAGTCACCCACTTGGGATTACAAGTCTATCATGCATCTACTGTGCCACTCAAATCTACTGACACAACACTCAACTTTCTTATGACTTGTATCAACTATCCCTTTAGCTATTTATTTTTATTCTCATAAGGAGAGGCTATTTATTAAAGAAGAACTATTTCAAAGGTATCTCTATATGTGATGTATAAGCTGCCTCAATAAATCTAGATAGAGATATTCTAGGGAATTATTTTTAGCTTGATAAGATTTTCCCAAAATGATTCCACAATTGTTCCTTCAATCCATTCATCCTTGCTGAAGTCATGTTTATGGGGGGCATAAACCCCTAACATATGGTATCCATACTACAATATGTAACTAAACTTATTTCAAAGTTGGCCCTTCTAGGTAACCAAACATTACTTCTTATCAGGAGTCATGTTCCCATTTTCTCATATCATTTAAAGTTCTTGGATATTAGGATTCTTTACCTTGGTATCCATTGTATGTGCCAAAAACACATCACATCATCATCATTTCCATCCTCTATTGTTATTTACCAAGACCGAACGTATTAATTATCACATATGCTTGTCTTGGAACTAAAATCCAAGACTACCTGATACTTTTCTAAGTATCCATCCATAGAACACTTCTAACTCATGCACATCAAGTGTCATAAGACTTACTTGATTTTCATGTTCCGGAAGAGAAAGAGTACAAGGAAACATAGTCATTTTTATCACCCTACCATTATTCAAGGTTGTTTATTGAAGAAAAGAGATTATCACCTTCTTCGAGTATTACATGAACTTTCAATTGTTCATGTGTCATTCAATCTTATTTCCTCTTAAGTTCCTTACCTTCAGTATAGGAAATATAGAGATGATTACATGTCACCACCTCTCAGTATTATCATCATCATGATTACTAGATCTGGGTATTCCAACCCTTAGTTCATCACTGAACATTATCACCTCTCATCGGGTAACATTACCTCTAGGTCCTCAGACCAAGGTATACATTATACTAAACATCTTCTTTTGTTTATAAGTTGATCTATGATTATCTCATATTTCTCCATATATCAATTAGGATGTGGTAGAAATATCCATGCCACATCTTTTACCTTATTATGTGCTTTAGATTGTCTCAAAATGACTACTTGATTAGAATAATCAGAAAGATAGCAATCTAAGAGTGGCATACTTACCTTATTTTCAATAGATGAATACCTGGCCAGGGTATTCAAGAACTGAAATTAGGTAATATGCATTGGTTTTATATTATATTTCATCTCTTTAAGTTTTACTACTTATTATCTTAAATTTTCTCTAGGTGTTTCTTCTATATCTCTTCCCTTTTATATATGAAGAGAGAAAATTCAAAACATACAAGAGAATATTGGACTGAATATAAGTTCTCATCCTTTTTATCTCTTCCTCATGTCCTCATAGGACTAATCGAAGTAAGCTCAACAATAACTAACTTTCTTATAATCAGTAGGCAGAGAGAAGAAAAAAAATTCAGAATGAAAAGTTCTATCAGACATGTTACCTTTACGGGTTATCTAATGTCTTATCTATCGGGTCACCTTATTATTTCTTCTTAGACACTACCACCTCAGATGTCCAATCTATCCACATTTGTGGCAAGATCGGTCCCCACTTGGTGACTGCTGCATTGGTGTACCATATTGTTGTTGAACCGATGATAATGAAGATTTTGGCTATTTAGTACTACTAATAAACAGTTCTTGTGACTGTGTAGACTTTCTTTTGAGGTTTGTCTCTTGTTTCTTTGTCACAGACCTTTCTATCCTCCTGACAGATTCCATGAATGTGGTGAATCTCTCTCTACTTTCTAATGCAGAAGTTGAGATAGACACCTCAACATTCATTCTTTTCTCAAAACATCGAATCTTCTCCTGCTTAGTAGCATCCATTTGAGGAAAAAACTACAAAAGTTCCATAAACCTAGCCTCATATTCATTTATTGATATGGTTCCTTGTCGAACCTTCTCAAATCGTGAGATATTTTCATCTATATGTCCTTGGAAAATACTTATTGATGAATTCTCGACGAAATTCCTCCCAACCAACCTCTTCATCATTCCTTTTTACTTATTCTATGGCCCACCAATGTCCAACACTACCCTTCAAAAGGTATACAACATGTTTGACTTTGTCAGCATCTAGGATACTAAGGATCTTAAAAGCCTTTTCTAACTCAGTGAGCCATAGATCAGCATTTGTTGGGTCAGATGTCCCGACATATTCTATGGCTCCTATATGACATAGTCGTTCAAAAGTCTTACCAGACCCATGTCCCTAATTGGGAACTGGTGACCTAGGTGGTGTGTCTAGCATCCTGTCTGCCATATGCATCATTGTGGTCATAAATTGCCCAAAAAGAGCATGAAAGCCTGAGTTTTCTATCATGACTTCATCACCATGGGGATTCTCAAGCATCGATTCCACCCTTGTCTGATCCCTTGCACCTCCTACTAGTGCAGCAACATTTCTCTCAGCAACATGTCCCTCATGTTCTCCAGACATCTTTGAGTTATATCCCTTCTTCTGCATAAGCAGAAGTCACTATAAGATATACTGGGGTACACATAGAACAGACTCGACACCTTAGTCCTATGTCTTTGTAGACTCAACGAACCTTAAGCTCTGATACCAAACTTGTAATGACAGTCATCAAACTAAAAAACACATTGTTACTAATTAAGTGAAATAAACATAAACATCGGATTAACAAAAATCACTAAAATTTAAAACCATTTTTCTAGGAGATCCTTGTACAGAAAACTTTTACTGAAAGATCCAAAACTCATACATATCATGATTTACATTGTACAACATTGTTTCATCTCATCTCGAGGACAACATATAATATTTGCTCTATCAAAACACATACAGAAGCAACATAAAACCTCGAGACATTCAAGCCAAAATCTTAGATCATTCTAGAAACCAGTACAAACCAACTCCAAGGACCTGAGAGTACATAGATGACACATAAGACTTCTATCTACAAGACACGATAGACAATACACTCAACATAAGCTGTCCCTGTTGTCCCTGATGTTGTTGTTCTTTCTCTACAGTACAATCTCAATCCCCCTCGTGCACATCCACCTAAAAAATATGGCTCCGACGGGGTGAGACAATTGTCCCAGTGAGAGATATAACTCTCCGCCAACAATGTTATTATCACAGTTAAATAGTATTAAACTGAGTAGAGGATAAGTAGTTTAAAACATTCTCATATTTCAAAGTGTTCCAACTATCTATGATAGAGTAGTAAATCATCTATTTTCTTTATAAGGAATAGGAAGAACAGATATATATCATTTACCCATCATACTATATCAACATCTCAAACTTATCTTGTTATACTCATTATCATGGTATGACATCTATGAATCATTCTCATTTCTATCTGTTAGCCTCAGCCAATCTGCTGATCAAATATTGAATTGTACCAGTCGTGAATGTATATCATCATAATCAGTTCCAGGTATTGGCTTTTCCAATCCTTTGAAACTATTCCAAGTATTATACTATGCCAATCATTTGATAACAACCATGTGTTGGGTTATTACCAACCCTATGATAACATCCAGACATTAGGTTATTAGCAATCATGTGATTAACAACTAGGCATTAGGTTATTACCAATATTGTGATTAACATCCAGGTATTAGACTCTACCAATCCTATGATTAACAACCAGACATTGGGTTATTACCAATCCTGTGACAGTCAGGTATTGGATTATTACCAATCCTGTGATTAACAACCAGGTATTGGACTCTACCAATCCTGTGATTAATAGCCATGCATTGGGTTATTACCAATCCTGTGACAGCCAGGTATTGGTTTATTACCAATCTGAGATTAACAATCATGTATTGGACTCTACCAATCATGTGTTTAATAGTCAGACATTGGGTTATTACCAATCCGGTGACAGCCAAGTATTGGGTTATTACCAATCCAATGATTAATATCTAGGTATTAGACTTTACCAATCCTGTGATTAACATCTAGGCAATTGGTTATTACCAATCATGTGATTAACAGCCATGCATTATGTTATTACCAATCCTGTGAAACTATTCCAGGCATTGGTCTATTCCAATCATGTGCATCTCATCAATGAATACCACATCACCTTTACTAGGAATTATACCTTGGCCAAGCCATCATACGTATTCACATCCTTTATATAATACAAGTATTCCTCTTATCTCCTTTAAGAATATTCACAACACTATAGCCCTTGTTTGGCTATAAGCATAAAGCATGTATGATTAAGATTTCATTATTATTATTGTATCCATTTATTATTATTATTATGTTATTAAATTTCCATTTCTTAGTTTATATGAACCTTATCATTTCTAACATGATACTTTTATAAGCATCTTGTTACCTCTCACTAGGAAACAACTATTCTCATGGCTCACAAGGCCCATTAAACATCTTGTCACCTCTCACTAGGCAAAAACTAATCACATGGCTCACAAGGACCATTAAACATCTTGTCACCTCTCACCAGGCAACAACTATTTACATAGCTCACAAGGCCATTAAACATCTTGTCACCTCTCACTAGGCAAAAACTATTCAAATGGCTCACAAGGCCATTAAACATCTTGTCACCTCTCACTAGGAAACAACTATTAGGATTAGAGTTTCCCTTTATAGTCGAATAGGGTTTCAAGTTCATATTATCAATCCAAACCCTAATTGAATGCTCCACACATCTAGGAGCATACATTAATATCATAAGTATTAAATCATACTTATTTATTCTCATCATTTGTCATTAAATGATTATCAACACAAAGTATGAGTTTCTCTCTTATCCTTACTAGGATATTGATTACTTCATACTTTATTAAGTTGGCTCAACCTTTCCTTCAAGGTACATTAGCCTACTTAATCAATATTCATTAAACTCCATACCTCTTAATGTATGACTTGATATAAGACACTTCATGTGTTACTTCATCAAGTACATTGTATCTAAGGTGCTTTCCTTCATATGGGTTTTGAGGTGCTTCCACCATATCGGGTATGAGGTGTGTGTTTGCTACCTATATCACCTTAGAGTTGTATGTGTGCTTACCATATCGAGTTTGAGGTGTATGTATGCTTACCATCTTGTGTTTGAGGTGTATGTGTGCTTAACATATCACCCTTGAGGTGTATGTATTCTTCCATATCGGGTGTGAGGTGTATGTGTGCTTCCATATCACTTTTGAGGTGTGTGTGTGCTTCAAACCATATTGGGCAAAGAAGTGTGTGTGTGCTTCACACTAAATCGGGCAAAGAGGTGTGTGTGTGCTTCACACCATATAGGGCAAAGAGGTGTGTGTTTGATCCATATCACTTTGGAGGTGTATCTGTGCTTCACACCATATCGGGCAGAGAGGTGTGTGTGTTCTTCACACCATATCAGGAAGAGAGGTGTGTGTGTGCTTCACACCATATCGGGAAAAGATGTTTGTGTTTGATCCATATCACTTTTGAGTTGTATGTGTGCTTCACACCATATCGGACAGAGAGGTGTGTGTGTACTTCACACCATATCGGGCAGAAAGGTGTGTGCTTAACACAATATCATTTTTGAGGTGTTTGCTTGACCTTATATCGTGCAAGAGGTGTATACTACACCACCATATCATGCAAGAAAATATAAAATCATATCCATATTGTTTTAGTGAAGTAGGTGCATCACCATATCGGGTTAGAGGTGCTTGCTTGTGTGCTTGCACCTGATGTCACTTTTATAAAGTGATACCATCATCTTCAAGCTCTAAATTTTTGTACTAACTGTTATAGTTCATAGAAACAGGTGTAAGAAACTACTAGAACTCATAATGTCATCAACTATTCCAAAAAATTTGGAATTAAAAGTAGTTCATTAAGTATAGTAATTTAGGTGATGAATAATAACATGGTTGAGTTCAAGTTATATAACCCTCCTTAAGAACAACTTCGAAGCTCCAAGCTCCAAAGCTCCACGTTCCTAAGGTTGAATATGAACTTAAAAACTCCTCTATATGCAAAGAATCGCCATGGATAAGCAATTGGTGAAGAAGAAAAGAAAGGAAGATCATAACCCTAAAATCATGCTTCATTCCAAGGTTGAAGATGATCATGGTCTCACCTTAGGGTTAAGTATGAGCTCCTTTTTACTCCTTATCACCCTTTCACGATACCCTACTACTCTTTCACGATATGCCACCACCCATGCATGATATTCCAATCACTTGCAAGAGATGCCACTCACTTATGATCAAAATACTTCACTATGGGTGATATCATCCTTCTTGGCAGATACCACTTTACTTGGCCGATATGATCTTGATATGGAAATATCCAAGGCCCTATGCGTGATACCACTTCACTCCTGCATGATACAAGGACCCTATGCACGATACCTTAGGGAAGGAGGGTGGTAAGATTCGAAAAATTCCACTAAGGGGTGAAACTAGGGGTATATACACTTGTTGTTCATGAAGGAGTGTAAAAATGAGGTGTCATCAATTTGAGCTAGTAGGTGCCACGTGTTCATGCATGGATGACACGTGTACATGAATGTATAAACATTAATCTTGACATGAAAAATAGTTGAGGATAATCTAGGGATGAATTTTTGTCCATTACTTATCCCTTTGAATAAAATATATCAACAAAAGCACCACTTTATTCACAACCCGATACTACTTTTCTAAGGAAGTTGTAAACCGTTACACTTCACCCCCTTGAGGTGATTTGCACGACATTACCTTTGAAAAGAGTCCACAAAACGATATGGGACTCCTCCTATGTCTCCTTGGTCGATAGGAACTCATATATAAGCTTTTCAACTTGATACAACTCAAGTTAGGGTTTCATATTCAACCCCTTTCTTGGTCATTTCTTCACCAAGAGTACCATCACTCATAATTGATTCAAGCATGGTGTATCCTTCTTTCTCTCTCCTATAATTGATACATAGAGGAAGTAGGGGTACTCTAGAGGTGGTAATTTACATATCAACTCCACATTTTGGGTAAATTTTAATTTGTACCAAAATTGGTGCACAAGGTACTAACATTATTCAAACATGTTCAAACTTAGAATTTAGGCTTTCCACAAGCCACCATTTAGCATAATTCTCTCTCTTATGATGCTAAAATACTTAAGGCATGTTCAACATGTTACAATTTGCAATATAACCCCTCATCTTGGGTAAATTGCATTTTGGTCCAAAACATGAGAACATTGCTCAAACATTATTCAAACAGGACCAAATTTGGAACATATATGTGTCATATGATAAAAAAAACACCTTAGAGGATTATATTAAATTTCTAAGAAACTTACTTAGCCAAAATAAATAGAGTTACCTCATAACCCAGGTCAGGGTCACTACACTTTTACTTTTCAATCTAAGTCCAAGTCAACATGGCTTGTCATCCAAGTCCTCCACCTAGGGTTGGAAGTATACCCCAATAAGAAGAGAAAAATAGAAGACATCGACAAAGGTTAGTGTTTGCATACTTAAAAGTAAAAGGAGAAATATAATTAGAATAAAGGACAACAAATATAAAATACTTCCCATAGAAAAGATAAGTACCACCCAAGTGAGTATCAAGAGAAATAAATCACAATAAGAATGATACATGCCATATAACAACATAAAAAAATTGTGCCATATATACATCCACTACCATGGTGGGAAATGAAGCACAAGTAGGGCACACACCCCATAATCAATATCCTGCATGCATGTGAGATAAGCATAGCCCTAGAAAAATATGAAGATAAAGGCGGCCAAGTCACATAAACTTGAAACTTGATAGAGAAAGGAATACTACCAATCTCCTAAATATATAAAAATATGGGTCAAGAATCACACATCTTGCCCTGGGTATGAGGTTGCTTTCCATCACAAAAGAGTAGTAATATCACATCTGCTCAACAGGAAATAACACATCCGCCATAAATAAAATCAATACAATTATACTACTCTAGTTCTATTGAATCTTATAACATGTTAAAAGTTGAGGCAAGTAGAAGGTACGATCAGATTATACCAAAGTAGTCACCGCATATGAGACCAACATAAACATCCACCTTACAAGTGGGAAAAAGATATCACATAAACATCCACATCATAGTGGGCATATATCACCAAGTAAGTCCAACTTGCACCAAAGCACAAGATAGATATCAAGAGAATATCCAAGTTCATAACAAGCCAAATAGTTCACATGAACCATGATATCAAAAGATAAGAGCAATGTGTATAAGCTATTGTCCATAGGACCAAGAGAAAGACAATTTAGGTTAATTGCTCAACAAGAATAATAGGAAATATAACATACCTCAACTTCAGAGTTAAATGATCCAAAACTCTTCTAAATCTAAGTCTAGGTCACCAAAGGGCTTATTAGACACATATATAGATTTTATGTCAATTTCATGCATCAAACCCTTAAAAGCACCTTATTATTAATGTGTTAATTAGGTTATAAAAACCATACCACATTTTTATAGACATTATTCTGAGCTCAAAACATATTTTATTATATTTTTTGACCTTTAAATATTTAGTTATGATTTTTATAAATTAATTCTTCTTTAATTAGATCCGCTGAAAAGCCCATATTTTTAAACATTAGATTTAGTCAACAAAACTTATATTATTATATAGGTCTTATTTTTATGATTCCAACGAGTATTTATTTGTATTTTTCTAATATGTAGGTAATTAGTTATGATTATTTGAAATTCTAGCCAATCAGAATAAACCAAAAACCCATGTAAGCATCGAAAAGCCCAGTCAGCAGTCGAACCCACTGAGTTGGCCCAATCAGAAGTAGGCAACTCAGCTGGGGCCACTGATAGTGCAACTTTGCATAAGCAGAAAAGAAACTAAGTTAAGGGTACAAATGACAGTTTTGCTCTTATGCGAAAAACAAATCATTATAGAAGCGAGCGGGGTCGAGAGGCAAATGACTTACGAGTCATATTCTTCCGGCTCTCACTCGTGAAGAGGTTCAGATGATGTTCCACTCGTCGACCCCAACACTGAGGCACCATCGGAAGACCAAACAATTAACCAATACAACGACTCTGAACCAGGGTATGGTTGTAAATGAGTACGGGTAGATCTGCTGATCCGTAAATTCAGATTCTTAAAAAATTCATCACGGATCTAATTTTTTATACCCTTATATGTTTGGACCTGTATATCCTTGGACGGGTGTATATAAACATGTCCAATAATGAGTATGCTTGGACCCGGACTTACTAGACCTGTGTACCCGATATACATAAGTAATTACTAAAATAATATATTATATATATCATACTTTACTAGTCTGACTAATATAATTATTGAGATTATATCCTACTCTAACTACAATAAGGTTGAGATTAGTCATATAATTAAGAATTAACTATTCTAGTCACACTAATGAACATCATGTGTAAACTTAAAATTAAAATGTCTACTAATTTATATTACTTTCTACATAAATTAGACTTTATGATCATGACTATAAATATGTAAACAATTTCTCAATTAATGTTATTGTATAGAATATAGCATTGTCTAATATAACTATTAAATTAAATGTTAATATATATGATAATAATATCTTGTTGTGTTAAATATATATAATATAGTCATCTCTTACATAAACAATATGATATTTTATAGAATAGGTTACTCACATACCCGCACTGTATACCCGTTATTATTATGGGTATGAATATGGTACGGTACGGGTTCCGATTTTGTATTATATGGGTCTAGATTCGAACCGGTTCTGTTAAATTAGATGAGTATGATACCGTTTACACCCGTAAACGACGGACTCAGGCGGCTGAAAACAAGGCACAGACAACGCAAAAAAGCAGCCAAAATCTAGCCTTCTTGCCGTGGATGGCTCAGCTGAGGAACAAAAGGGGCAAACGGAAGACTCACCCTTTACAGAGAAATTGAAGGTGTCGGAAGATCCCCCTGCTCACAGTGAGAGGAACCGAAGGGTTCGTAGTCCTGCTGAGGGTCAGAGGGACGCCGCCTCACCCCACGCTACTCCAAGGTTCTGAACAGAACTGGGGCACCATGGCCACAAGTAACTACAGAAAAAACAAGTTCTGGAAGGATGAGCCAACAACCTGCGAGGAGTTAGACTTGTATAAATAGTGTTCTGAAGAGCCAGTGCAGTGAGAAGAGGGGAAGGGAAAGGAAACAGAGTAGTCGGAGAACTACACTAGCCGACTGAGAGAGAAGGGAGAAAAAATTAAGTCGAGTACAGGGTTGATCTCTTCGTCTGGTCATGAGGATTGTGAAAAGGAAATAAAAAACATTAGAGAAGTAGAAGAGAGAGAGAGATCGGGATCGGGAAAGCTGACAATCACTATAGCCAACTGTCCGAGAAGAAGATGGAGGAAGAAGACAAGGCTGGAGCAGCACGATCAAAGCTAAAAAAAAATCTGACGTTAGAGAAAGAAGTGCGTATAAGTGAAATCTGAGTATCAAAGAATGACTGCGAAAAAATCGATTTTATTTAATAAAGTGACATTATTATTCTTTTTCTCTTTCTTCTTTTGAGGGCACAAATGAATCCCAAATTAGATAAAATTTTACACAAAGACTAGTTAAAGCATGTAGATTCCAATTATGTAGTTAGATTTGTCTTTTGAAAACTTTTATGGGTTAAATAAATCAAATCTTATTTTTTTCTTTTTTGAGGGCACAAACGAATCCCAAATTAGATAAAATTTTACACAAAGGCTAGTTAAAGCATGTAGATTCCAATTATGTAGTTAGATTTGTCTTTTGAAAACTTTTATGGGTTAAATAAATCAAATCTTATTTTTTCTTTTCCCATACAGTAATGACATTAGGATTATCCAATTTTGGTGAAACTTCATCCACAAGTTAACTTAAGTGTGTTGAATATGAATTTGCCTTTATTTCTATCTTTTGGAGTTATTACACACATTATCGAACATTAGTGCCTTTTATCATCTTTCCCTCTCCTAAACTTACATTATTATTTCAAGGTTGTCCAAATTAAATGAAAATTGATATGTAAACTTATTTTTATGCGTAGGTTATGAATTTGAAGTCTATTTTCACTTTTAAGACTTTCTTACATGTGTTATGTCATATGGCCCATTAGAGGCACATTAACCACTTTGCTTAACCAATTATGTTTTTATCTTCTTATCAATATCCAAAAGAGTTATGTGACATGTTAGATTACATTAGGGTGATATAATCATGTTTTATCTTATCGGGATCGCTTTAACCTCAACTTAATTTGGTCAAACCTAAAAGGTCAAAGTTCTAGGGTAGGGTCCGAGATCTGGTATGTTACAACTTACAACACTCCACCCTTAAAAGGATTTCATCCTCAAAATATACAGATCCAAACATTAACAACCAACTACACTCCACCCCTTAAAAAGGTTCAACCTAACAAGTCAAACTAAACAACTTTTTTAGAGCTACCCACATCTCTTAGTTGTGAAAGTTTTTAGAGATTTATGTTTCTCATGTATTCAACTATTAAGTCATACCTTCTAGGGTTGAGTTTTAGGTCCTTGTGTCTCAAACCTATCAACCCTACATGAACATCCAAAAGTCATGGGGTCGGTCAACTACACCTTTTTATAAATCCTACTCACAGAAACTCGGGTTAGATTCTAAACAACTATTTCTAGGATTTCTCTTCATTGTGACTTAGTTCAAGAAAACATCGATAAATCAAAGAAAACTTTTGTATATATAGTAGTATAATTGAAAATAATTTTTGGCAATGAAAACTTTTTGAGATGAAAAAAAATGTGGATCCAAAATCAATTGTGGATACCAAGTCACAATTGCCATAACACGATCTTCTTATCCAACAACTACATCATACTCATAACCTAATGGCATCCTCAAGTTAAATCTTATTGCATCAAAAGATCAAAGGTCAAATCTAGGGTCAACATCTCACTTAGAAGTAACTTAGCAAAGTCAAGGGTTCTAATGGGCAGACAAAATTGAAATAGGCAGATTCCGACTACCATGGGCTTTGATACCATGTTGTAAAGAAGTGAAACCACGTCTCTACTAAAAATTTTAACAAAAGACCAATCCAAACACACTTCAAAGGTATGCTTGGAGTGGGTGTAAAATTTTCAAATCTTATATATGGTATTCAAAACAACCAAAGTGTAGCAGCGGAATAAAAACATGACTATATTTAATTACAAAACAACAGAACATATTAGACTTACATCATAAGCATCCATGTATAGAAAAATCTAAACCACCTCAAGATCGTCTCCAAGCTTTCACTTTTCAATCTAAGTCCAAATCAAAATGCCTTGTCATCCAAGTCCTCCACCTAGGGTTGGAAGCATACCCCAGTAAGAAGAGAAAAATAGAAGACATTAGCAAAGGCTGGTATGTGCATACTAAAAAGTAAAATGAGGAATACAATTGGAATAAAGGACAACAAATGTAAAAGGCTTCCCATAGAAAAGATAAGTACCACCCAAGTGGGAATCAAGAGAAACAAATCACAATAAGAATGATACTTGCTATAAAGCAACATAAAAAGATTGTGCCATATATAAATTTACTACCATGGTGGGAAATGAAGCACAAGCAGGGCACACACCCCACAATCAATATCATGCATGCATGTGAGATAAGCATAGTCCTAGAATAATATAAATATAAAGGTGGCCAAGTCTCATAAACTTGAAACCTAGTAGAGAAAGGAATACTGCCAATCTCCCAAATATATATAAATATGGGCCAAGAATTACACATCTTGCTCAGGGTATGAGGTTCCTTTCCATCCCAAAAGAGCAAGAAATGTCACATCTTCTCGACAGAAAATAACACATCTGCCATAAACAAAACCAATGCAATTACACTACTCTAGTGCTACTGAATCACATAACATGTTAAATATAGGCAAGTAGAAAGTATAGTCAGATTATACCAAAGTAGTCACCACATAAGTAACCAACATAAACATCCACCTTACAAGGGGAAAAAGATATCATATAAACATCCACATCATAGTGGGCATATATCACCAAGTAAGTCCAACTTGCACCAAGGCACAAGATAGATATCAAGAGAATATCCAAGTCCATAACAAGCGAGATAGTTCACATGAACCATGATATCAAATGATAAGAGCAATCTGTATAGGATATTGTCCATAGAACCAAGAGAAAGACAATTTAGGTTAATTGCTCAACAAGAATAATAGGGGATACAACATACCTCAACTTCAGAGTCAAATGATCCAAAGCTCTTCTAGATCCAAGTCTAGGTCACCAAAGGGCCTATTAAACACATATACAGATTTTATGTCAATTTCATACACATTAATCAAACCCTAAAAACACCTTATTATTAATGTGGGAATTAGGTTATGAAACCACACCATATTTTTGTGGACATTATTTTGAGTTCAAAACATATTTTATTATATTTTTCTAACCTTTAGATATTTAGTTATGATTTTTATAAATTTCTTCTTTAATTAGATCCATTGAAAACCCATGTTTTTAAACATTAGATTTAGTCAAAAAAACTTATATTATTATATAGGCCTTATTTTTATGATTCCAATGAGTACTTATTTGTAATTTTGTGATGTGTAGGTAATTAGTTATGATTATTTGAAATTCTAGCCAATCAGAAAACACCAAAAACCCATGTCAGCATCGAAAAGCCCAATCAATGGTAAAACCCACTGAGTTGGCCCAATTAGAAGCAGGCAACTCAGTTGGGGCCACTGACAATGAGGCAACTTTGCATAAGCGAAAAAGAAACCAAGTTAAGTGTGCAAATGAAGGTTTTTTCCCTATGCAAAAAACAAATCATTATAGAAACGAGTGGGGTAGAGAGGTAAATGACTTACGAGTCATCTTCTTCTGGCTCTCACCCATGAAGAGCTTCAGATAATGCTCTACCCATCGACCCCAAGACAATAGGGAGGCACCATCGGAAGGCCAAACAACCAAAGAATACAACTAGCGTGAACGAGGGACTCAAGCGGCTGAAAACAAGGTACAAACAACACAAAACAACAACCAAAACCTAGACATTAAACCTTCTTGCCACGGATGGCTCAACCAAGGAACAAAAGGGGCAAACAGAAGACTCACCCTTTATATAGAAATTGAAGGTGTCAAAAGATCCCCCTTCTCACAGTGAGAGGAACCGAAAGGTTCATAGTCCTGTTGAGGGTCAGAGGGACGCCGCCTCACCCCACACTAATCTAAAGTTTTGATCGGAAGTGGGGCACCATGGCTGTGAGTAACTATGGAAAAACGAAGTTCAAGAAGGATGAGCAGCCAATCGACGAGGTGTTAGACTTGTATAAATAGTGTTTCAAAGAGACGACATGGTGAGAATAGGTGAAGGGAAAGGAAACAGAGTAGTCGGAGAACTATTCTAGCCGATTGAGAGAGAGGGGAGCAAAAATCGATTTGAGTACATGGTCGATCTCTTTGTATGGTCATGAGGATTGTGAAAAGGCAATCAAAAACTTTTGAGAAGTAGAAGAGAGAGAGATCGGGATTGGGAAAGCTGACAATCACTATAGTGAACTGTCCGGGAAGAAGACAAGGCTGGAGCCACATGATCAAAGCTAAAAAAAATCCAACAGTAGAGAAAGAAGCACGTATAAGTGAAATTCAAGTATCAAAGAATCATAGTGTGGCAGTGACAAAAATTGATTTATTTAATAAAGTGACATTGCATTATTATTCCTTTTCTCTTTCCTCTTTTGAGGGCACAAACGAATCCCAAATTAGATGAATTTTTTCACAGAGGCTAGTTAAAGCATGTAGATTCTGATTATGCAGTTAGATTTGACTTTTGATAACTTTTAATGGGTTAAATAAATCAAATCTTATTTTCTCTTTCCTCATGCATTAAAGACATTAGGATTATCAAATTTTGATGAAACTTCATCCACAAGTTAACTTAAGTGTGTTGAATATGAATTTGCCTTTATTTCCATAATTTTGGAGTTATTACACACATTATTGAACATTAATGTCTTTTATCAACTTTCTCTCTCCTAAACTTATCTTATTATTTCAAGGTTGTGCAAATTAGATGAAAATTGATATGTAAGCTTATTTTTATGTGTAGATTACGAATTTGAAGTCTATTTTCACTTTTGAGACTTTCTTACATGTGTTATGTCATATGGCCCAGTAGAGACCCATTAACCACTTTGCTTAACCAATTAAGTCTTTTATCTTCTTATCAATATCTAAAAGAGTTATGTGACATGTTAGATTACATTAGGGTGATATAATCATGCTTTATCTTATCAGGATTACTCTAACCTCAACCTTATTTGGTCAAACCTAAAAGGTCAAAGTTCTAGGGTAGGGTCCAAGATCTGGTATGTTGCAGGTTTCAATTACTCTTTGACTTGAACTAATTTTTGATACATGTCTTAAGACTATGCCAGACCTCATGTAGTGAACATTATATGCCTTTGTACACATGGTGATTTATTTTAAGTAATAATGTAAGGATAAATATGATAACTAATTTATTATTTGTTACAATGGTTTTAAGTAATATAAATACATTATAATTGATTACTTTCATATTTAAATAATCATAGTTGCATTTATAATATAATATTATATGAAACCTCATTGAATTGATTATATTAGTGAATAATTGTCACTTCCAATGAAATAATTGGGGCCTTTTATAAATCATGTAATTTAAATTCATCAACTCATTGAAATTTCTTGTAAATATATTATTTTGTTAATACAATATAAAGTTTAACTTTGAAAAAAATTGAAAAATGAATCAAATTTTATATCCATACAAAATGATAAAATGAAAAAAGTTCCCCTTGCCTTCTTTGCGGCCTAAATTTGTAAACAATAAAAATTTAACAGTTTCTTTGGGTAGTCATACCTCTAATCTACCTCTCTTTCTCAAATTTTATCTCATTTAAATTTCATTTGATCATACATTAATTTTATTGAGTATGGATAGATTTAATGCACATTATTTCCTTCAATAATTCTGTCAATGTTGATTTTTCTTCTTCTAGTGGGTAAAACTGTAGGGAAATAGGATGATCGAGATGGAAGAAAAAATAAAACTTTTATGTTCATATTCCCCATAACCAGAGGATTGTGTCAACAACAATGAATTGGGAAGAAGGGTTGCAAGGCATATATCTGGTCCTGGAGAAAGTCCAATGATAATCCTCATAGAGTCATGATTCTTCTTCAAACAACACATGGATTGTCATAGGCTGAGACCTTAGCACTATAGATGATAATTGATGTCTCCTAGTGTGATGCAAACATCCTCCATGCCTTTACGTAGTCCACACAGATCGTAAAAAACTCTTTTGTTCTTCTAAACCTGACAAGAAGGAGTTGTCTCTTATATTGTCAACGTGCTAGCATCGACTTTTTTCCCCTTTGGATATCTCTCCCTTTTATGGGTGAGATAACTTTGAGATTAGGAGACTTGTTCAGAGAGACTTGGCCACCCCTATTTATGTAGGAGTGTATGGGTCTGGTTTCCACAAACTCAGGGACATGAGGAGATGCATTTCATGAATTTTCAATTACTGCAAATCACGAGTCAATCGAATGGATTTTTCATTCAGTCAAATGGACACTCTAGTCAGTTGACTCGCATTCCTAGTCGGTTGACTAGACATTCCAGTCACCCAACTGTTAGCTAGTATTATTTAAGTGGATTACTTAAACACTCTAGTAATCAAGTCAAACCTTATTCATTAGTAAACTCCTATTCCAGGTGTATCCTATGTGTGTGACCATATAGGTCCCAAATTATGTTTACAATTAATATTTATAATTATATTATAACATCACAATCAATGAGTGGTATCTAGCAACACATCATTTCTGCCCAAGTAATTGGAAAGTTGGAGAACAACTTCAACCTACAATCTGTGATCAGTTTTACAGTGATTGTATAGTTCTTTTGTCTCTGATATCCAAATTGAACTCAAGGCATGTAATTTCCATCCTATTAATTTTCAATCCATGTTTCTTGAACTAGATAAGATTGTATGAGATGTGTGTGAGCTCAAATATGACATATTGAGTCACATGAGTATCACCATATATTTCAACAATCTCACTTATCAACTATCCAAGATATTGCCCCTTGTAGGAGGGACAAGTTCCATCTACATCACTCACAATCAATCCCCATGTGTCACAATATACCCGATCACCACCTTTATGGAAATCCTTATTCATGGTCATGTTGGATGGTGTCAAAGTTCATCGAGCGACATGTGATGATTATAGTGACTTCATGTCTAAGAACCACTATCACTTTGAGAGCTTATTGTGACTATGATGAATGCATATTCATCCCTTTTTAGATTATATCTTTTAAGTCTTTGCCAAGGATTTTATCTTGGTTTTTCCAAATTTCTAAAAATAATCACAATTTACTTACTTTTGACCCATTCATTAGAATTCTTATCATTTTCACTCATATTTTGTAGATTCCACCCTCATTCGTATTTTATCAACTTTAGAAGACAAGAGCCTGGTTTGCTTCTTGAAAATTGAAAGACCAAAGACTTCAAATACATATTTTCAAGCATCTTAGTACATTGGTCGAGTGATTCAATCTGTGAGTCGATCGAGTCACTCACCCAAAGTGCTCCAGTCTAGTACTCTAATCGATCATTTCATGGTATCAATCCATCGAATAAACATTCTAATCATCATCTGAATGGGCCAATTTAACAACTGAAATGGGTGAATCATACCACAAACCAGTCAACTTAGAAGTATAAACCAGACATTTCCAAGGTCCAAGTGGTCGACTATATTCCATGGAGACCAAGCCTTGGTCAAAAGTGTGCCTCCACCCATTTGAGTTGGGAGTCTCATGACATGAACTAGTCAACTCGCGGTCCATGAATAGATTGTTGCTAGCACTTCTAGTTAGTTCTATTGTAGGGTACAACCCCTCCTTCCCTTATAAAAGGAGGGGGATCCACAAGGACCCCATTCCAAATTTTATATCTTGTTTAATCTTAAACTCTCTTTACTTCTCACATTGGTATTCTTGTATGGTTTCATCCTTCCTCTATAAAAATTCTAGTTTTCAATTTGTTCTTGGTCTTCTTGTGCATTGAAGAAGGAATTAAGAGGAACACCCATTTAATTGGCACTAGATTAGATACCCTTTGAATTCTTATTCTCAACTAGTCTATGTCTCCTCTTATTTCTTCCTTTGATCCTTCTTTAGTTTTGTGGATCATCTTCATAGTAGGCCCACGACCATAGTTAATTAGATTGATGTAGTTTTATGACATAACTTGTTAGATGGTGTTTTTGCTATGGACAGTTTTATCAACTTGATATCTACATTTTACCGCATGTTCGTCTTGGGTGACAAGATCTTAGACCCCAATGCTCGGAACAACCAAACAAATGCATAACTCTCTGAATCATATCTCGAAAGGAGCTTGATGGGGATGATCAAACATGGATCCACAAAATAAAAGGATCAATGGATTTGAGGGAAGTTCATCTTTTGTAAATTCATTTGAAAATGATTTCACATTGGTTCATCTAACTAGTATCTCTTCATAGATTTCATCGATCAAATTTTTACACACGGTATGGTTGCAAAACCCATAACCCAATATCCTTTATCATCAAATCCATTTTAGTTTTCCAATCATCTTCAATATTCTACTCATAGATAATTTCTCCTTATTTGTTCTTAATGTAATTCTTTTCTTTCCATAGTTATTATTTATTACTTGTTGTTAGTGTAAATTTTCATTCTTATTCTTAGTCAAATCTTATATTATTGTTCTACTGTAATCAAAGTCAACCAAATAAGCTTCAATTCTACATTGAATCAAAATTTTTTCAAAGAAAATCAATTCAATCCAATCTTAAATATGTTGTCATGTGGGATCGACCCTTTCTATACTAATAAAATAGCTTTAATTGGCTATTTTGGACTTAAAAAAAGGTTAAACTCTAGGTATAAACCCCAGTGAATTGGTGTGTAAGTGAACCATATAAATTTTGACACTGTTGGAAGGGACAACATATTTATTTGAGCAAACCCTAAACTACTTTTAAAAAACTTTTTTCTTTCCTATCGAGTCCAGTTTCACCAATGCTACTCCTTCTGTTGAGTTTCTATTTCGACAATACGGTTTTTATACAATCACACTTATCTTATCAAATAAAAACTTCATTTGTTCAAAATAAATTTCAAACCTTTCAAATCTTAAAGGGTGCATGCCAGTCTCACAAAACACTGATCCTTCATTGCCCATTTTTTTTAATCCGGAAATAGATATGACTTTACATCTTTTGAGCCGAACAAAGAAAAATAGGATGGATGAACAAGAAGTAAACCTTTAGATCCCTTTCTTCTCAAAGAGATTCCATGTTGTTAAAATGATCAACCTAAGAAGCCACCCTATGCACAACCCTCTTGGTTGAACAAGAAGCCGGGAAGCCACACTATGTGAGGACGAATGACAAAAATAGCTTAAGGACTTCCCAATCCCTAAGGCAGTCTACGCACAACATCCCCTTATGCCAATTGACATCACTGCTCCACAGTTTGAGATCCGCACTCAGTGGATCACCATGCTTCAAGACAACCCATTTGTCGGTAACATAGGTGATAGGTGCTAAGACCACCTCCAAAAGTTTTTCTGATGTATGTGCCTTGCATAATATCCCTAGAGAGATTCCATAAAAATAATATTATTCAAATATTTCCTTTCTAACTAGGCTAGTAGCTGGTACAATGCAAAGGAAGGGGAACAAGTCACAACTTGGAATGCCCTCCAAACCAAGTTCCTAGATAAGTATTATCCCCCATCCCTCACTTATCAAATTAGGGATGAAATCATTCAGTTTCACATGCTCTAAGGTGAGACTTTAGGTGAAGCTTAGGAGAGGTTCAAATACCTTTTTGTCATTTCCCACACCATGAAATCTCCCAAGTCCAATTAATTAGAACATTATATTGTGGTGTTGATGACAACGCCAATGTTTATCTCGATTCCTCATCTGGAGGAAACTTTATGTTACAAAATTTTGATAGTGTTTGGGAAGTTGTAAAATGGATCTCTGAGACGTAGGCATGGTGAGAATGTATAGGGGTCCTCAAGCTAGAAAAGGCCAAAGATAACTCTAACATAAAGGCTATTGATGAGAGCCTTAAACTCTTTGTTTTAAAACATGATCTCAGGCATCCTCCTATAATGCTTATGAAAGGAGAGGTTAGCCACATCAAATTGAATATGTTGATTCTTTATGTGAAATTTGTTAGGGGTATGATCATTCTACCCAACAATGTCATTTTTAATTACAATAACCCCATGCAGCCCGAGAATGTTCAACAATTAGAAGATATGAAATTAATCCATATCATACCCCATCAAGCCTATTACAACCCAAATTAGTCTAGGAATCACCCTAAGTGTAAATATGGAAATCCAACTGGAGATAACAATTCATACTAACAAAGATCGCCAAAGCAAACAACTCAAACCATTCACCCTAGGTTTTTGGTATGACAACAACCAAAGAAACTTCGGGAACCAATGAAATTACATGGGAAATTTCCAAAAACTATAGGTGGTACCAAGGGAAACAATACCAAATCTTAAAACAATGACCCCAGTATAAATAATCCTCTCTTTAAGCTTCCAAAAAAAGGATATTGCCCTGGAGCAAATCATCGTGTCCAAGCAGTCCCACCAAAAGGAAACCAATGCTTAATTAGCCCAACTCTTATCCAGCCAAAAACCTCTTGCTGGCACCTTTATTGGGCAATCAAAAAACAATCCCAAGCATCTTGAGCAGCTAAAAGTCATCTCCATCAATTCTGGAAACGTGTATGCTTCTCCCCCCTTCTTGGAGAATCTTCTTGGTGTACCCTTGAGTTTTGAAGATGATAACACCATAGTTGTTGAGAAGGAACTAGTTCAAGATGTCGTTAACCCCAATACCTAAAAAAACCCCAATACTGAACTCCTTCAAGGCAAGACCAACACTCCTAACATCCCAATTTACAAATCACATCCACCCTACCAAGCTCGTCTCAAGTAGACAAAGTTAGATGATAGGCTTGTGAGGTTCAAGGAAGCTATGAAAAAACTTCATGTTGACATCCCCTTCCTTGATTCCCTTTATGAAATGACTGCTAGGTCCAAATATTTCTAAACCTTGTTGACAAGGAAGTGTACTATAGAGTAATATGAAACTGGAAAGATGGCTAGAACAACTTTTCATATCATTCTCAATAAAAATCCTGAAAAACAAAAAGATCCTGGTTCCTTTGGATTGGGTGTCAGCTAGATGATAATGCATGCAGGAAGGGTCTAGCAGACTTAGGTTCTAGTATCTCCATCATGCCCTATAGTCTTTGCAAGATATTAGGTTTTGTAAATGCTTCCCACAATGATGACCATCCAATTAGTAGACTTGCCTATGACAAAACCTTAATCATAGAGGATGTACTACTAAGGTTGGAAAAAAAGCTCATGTTTCCTAGGATTTTATTATCATGAATATCAAAGAGGACCTCTGTTATTCTCTCATTTTCACCCCTTTTTATCCACCATAGAGCTCTGATTGATGTAGAATCTGATACCATTCTTACTAGGTTAGGAAGATAAATTGTGTGTCTTCAAAAGCATGAGAATCCCAAAAATCTAAGAGGAAGTTTACTTACTTGATTGTCTAGATAAGATTTCTCAACTTATACAAGAATGGGAATTATATGAGGATCCCCTCCCCAATGTCCTTACCTCCAAAACCAAATCTAATTTTCACGATGAATACATCATGCAATGTAGGACCCATCTTGACACTTTTGAGGAAATCCAAAAATCCAAATTTGAGAAGCTCAAAATGATCTATCTTCTGGATAAGAAACCCAAACTACTGAGATCCCTGGAAATGAAACCCCTCCCAGAAAGTCTTGAGTATGTTTTTCTTGATGAATCATAGATTTTCCTGATTATAATAAATTTTGGCCTTAAATCCAAGCAAGAGGAGAAACTTATGACCAGTTCTAGAATGGTTGAAGTCAAAAGCGTTATTCAAGCCATATGCTTGCACAAAATCTCTATGTTAGAGGAATACAAGACACCTAGGGACCCTCACTGCAAGCTAACTCTAAACAAAAATGAATTTGTCCGATTAGAATTTATTGTCTATTGATTGCAGAAACCATCTACCACATATCAGACTCTCCCTATTAACATGTTCAAGTTTTAGCAGAAAAGGGGGGTACCACTAGGGTAATAAAACGAAAATAATGAGCTCATTCCAACTAGCATCATCACTAGGCGGAGGATATGCATTGATTAAAGAAAATTGAATAAGGCCACTAGAAAAGATCACCTCCCACTTCCTTTTCTTAATCAGGTTGTAAAGTGCCTTGCCCACCACTAGTATTTTCAGTACCTCGATTGTTATTTTGGGTTTTTCTAAAACCCTATTTGTCCTGATGACCAAGAAAAGACCACCTTCATTTTCCCATTTGGCTCTTACACATTTAGGGGAATGCCTTTTGGTATCTGTAACACCCCCGTCGCCTTTTGGCGATGCATGACCGCTATTATTCTTGGGTAGATTGAAATTGTAATCGAGATTTTCATGGATGAATTCTTTGTTTATGGAGACTGTTTTGACTCTTACCTTTGACAAGTTTCCCTTGCTCTTGAACAATGAGAAGAGGCACTATTATTTTTAATTATGAAAAAGGCCATTTTATGGTAAAATAAAGGATCGTACTGGGACATAGTGTGAATATTATTAGAATATAAGTTGATAGATACAAAATTGAAGTTATCATGAGACTTTCCCCACACACCTCTGTTCAGGTCATCTTTGCTTTTCTTGGGTAGGTTTCATTTGTGATTTTCTAAAAATTTCCAAAACTCTCACCAACCTCCTCTAAGATGTCACTTTTGACTTTGACTAATCTTGCACGACCACCTTCAATAGTCTTAAAGAATCTCTCACTTCCACACCTATCATCCATGCATCAGATTGGCCGCTACCATTAGAGATTATGTACGGTGCCATCCATTTTGTGGTAGGTGCAATCCGCGGATGGAAAGTTGATAAAAATAATCATGTCATTTACTACGTGTCCAAAACACTAAATGATGCACAACAGAATTACACAAGAACTGAGAAGGAAATGCTAGACATTGTTTATGCTTTTGACAAATTATGATCACATCTAGTTAGGTCTAAGGTTATTGTTTATATAGAGCACACTGCTATTCATTACCTTATGACCAAGAAGAATGATAAGCCTAGACCATCCAATGGATCCTTTTAATTCAAAAGTTTGACTTAGAAATTGTCAAAAAAAGGGTCTAACATGTTGTTGCCGACCACTCTAACCTCCTAAGTTTGTGTTTGGATGATGGAATTCCTATATATGATTCTTTACTAGATGACCAACTACATAAGGTTAAATCCCAATTTCCATGGTTCACTATGTCAATTACCTTGCTAAAGGTGTTTTGCATCCCAAATATAACACTCTAAAGCTAAGTTTTTGCATGATGTTAGAAAGTACTACTAGATGAACCTTATATTTTCAAACTTTGTGCAGGCAATCTCTACCGTAGGTGTGTGACCCATGAAGCCCTTGCTATTCTAGAGCAATGTCATTCAGGACCCATGAGTGGATAAATGAGTTGTCATAAAACTTCTAGGAAAGTTATTCAATGGAGGTTATTTTGGCCCACAATTTTTAAGGATTTCTATGAATTTGTTCTTGCATGTGAGAAATGTCAAAGGTCGGGAAACCTATACAAATGTGATCAATGACTTCTTTGTTGATAATAGAGATCTCGATGTTTGGGGAGTGGATTATATGGGACTATTTCCTTGTTCTTGTGGGTATTCTTATATCCTAGTGGTTGTGGATTATGTTTCGAAATGGGTAGAATCCATACCTGCCAAAACTAGTGACTCCAAATCTATCATGAATCTTTTCAAAGATTCCATCTTCCCTAGGTTCAGGGTGCCTCACACCGTGATTTCCTTTAGAGGATCACATTTCTTAGAGAAAAGCTTTGACTCCTTTCTTTGAAAATACAACATCCACCACAAGGTCGCCTCACCTTACCACCCTTAGACTAATAACCAAGTCGAGGTTGCAAATTGTCAAATCAAATCCATTCTTGAGAAAATTGTCAATTTCACTAAGAATGATTGGGCCTTGAAAATCAATGACACCTTGTGGGCATACAAAATAACTTATACAACATCCTTAGGCACCACTCCTTTTCGGTTGATCTATGGCAAATCATGCCATCTTCCCGTTGAATTTGAACATAAGTCTAGCTGAGATATCAAAACTCTTTATTTTGACCTTTATGTAGTAGGAGAAATATTTTCTTCAATTCTAGGAGTTAGAGGAACTAAGGATGACAACCTACCGAAATGCTAAAATTTACAAAGACAGAACCAAATTATGGCATGATGGCCATATTAGGAGAAAAGACATTCAAGAGGGTGATCAGGTCCTAGTCCGTAATTCAATGTTGAGGCTTTTCCCTATAAAACTCAAATCTAGATGGTATGGGACCTACCTTGTAAAGTGTGCCTATCCACATGGAACTTTTCTTCTTTGGGATAAATGCAAGGGTGGCTTTTTTGTATATAGACATAGGCTTAAGCAGTACATCAATGTTAAAGACTTCATGGCATCTAAAACACATTGCCTTCCTAATCATGAATATTTAGAATTAAGCCATCCATCCCACCCAATCCCAAGCTAGAATTGGCTCCATGAACACACACATTGAGCCTTTGACATAAGAATGGGTGCTCATTGGGAGGCAATCCAATATACTTTTTGTTTCACTTTGTTTTCTTTTATTTTTTTCATTATTGTAAGTTCTGGCTAACCCTTACTCTATTTCAGGTTTCTAGTTCAATTATATAGAAGAAGAGTCAATTGGTTGATCAATCAACTAGCAGATTCAGTTTTCCGTATGATTTGCAATTAAAAAAAGTAGTTTCCCCTACTACAGAAGAATTAGGCAATTCACATTATGAAATGACTGACTCACAAATATCAAAAGGCCATTCAATTTGGTGCTTGACTTGAGAACCAAATTGCTTCAAATCCCCCCACAACATGTGAATCAGTCGATTCACCTTGCGAGTCGCTCGATTCACAATTCACAAAAGTGCTATAAAGATATGCCAACTAGGGAGGGGGTTCAATCCATCCTCAACCAAGCCTCCCCTCCCCCCCTAGAGAAAATCCACTCATCTGTCTTCACCTCTAGCTGATGACTCCCATATCTGCAACACCCCCCCCCCCTTGTTGAAGAGTCAGCCAATTCAAAGCCCAACTGCCTAGTAGGATGCCGCTCCACCGATCATTTTGCATTTCCAATTGGGTGATCCACAAAACATAGTCATCACCCCATGTCACCTGCGTTGCATCCCTCCCCTTGATCTTTTCCATCTTTGGTGATCTGTACTTGACCTTTTCATCCTAAAAATTGAGCACCTTGGGAAGTCAATCTAGTGATTCATAACTTTACAACATCATTCTTTCTCACTTGAGTTGACCAATTCAGATCTCCAATTGACCTATTTGTTCCATTTCATAGAACCATCTCACGATCTAAGGCAGGCGATTCATCCAACCAATCTAGCTATCCATGGGTCACAACAACAACCCACCTTTGCTTGATTCGAGTGATTCAATCAATGAGTTGAACAACTCAACCATACAGAAACACCAACAACATCACTATGACTCAAGAAACTCAAGCTTCAAGTCGACCAACTTGAGACCTAGAAAAACATCAACATGTCTCAAGAAGGTTGTCGATAAAAGTCTTTCAGCTTCCTATTCATGGGAAAGTATGTTTCCAAGAAGTGTTTCCCCTGTTATGACCCTCCTTTCCATTACAACACTAAGTAAAAAATCCACATCCAAGAACCCACATGTGAATCTTCCCCAGACATCACTGAAGAAATGCTTCATGATCTTGAAGAAGTTGACGAGCTCATCCATGATGCAGAGGCTAGCCAAACCTCTTGACATGATCTGAAATTGACTACACTACTCCCATCATGTATTGCTCCTCACTCGACAAACTACATCCAATTATTTTATTAGTACCATCAGAAGTGTTTCCCCATGATGTTCTCCATTGGCATCACTCTTTCGAGATGGGCATGCGGAAAAGCCCTCACCTCCCATGAAATCAAGGATTCTGTAGGCCAAATCATGTATCAAAATTTATATTCTCCTCTTCCCCTACTGAGTCCTCTCTACCTTTAGTGATCTTACATGAGCGTTCATGATTGCATTCCTCTGACTTCACTTCTCATGGGAAAAATCTAGTAGTATGATCCAGATTTTTGGAGAGAATATCAAATGCTCTTCCAGGAAGATCACTTTGATAATCCTCAATGAATGGGATGATTATTGTCTTTCTTGATGCATGGAGTTATCCCATAATGTTTACCTCAGCTGATACGATCCCGAAAAGTTCTAGGAAGATCTCACCAGGATGCCTCCACCTCTGCCAAAAGGACCCAAAGCACCATGCATCCACAATCTAGACATTCTTTATCTTCACCACATTCTCTATTGCACTATCAACCATAGGTCAATCACACAGAGCACCATCACTGAGACAAATCTCTACACCTTGTGGTTCCTTCTTCATGATGAGCTGATCAACTGGGGGAATGCCATCTTAAATCATATTAGCACTCAGGTGAGTCGTGACACTACCTTAGCCTTTAGCATTGGCCATATCATGGCCACCATCACCATTTTGTATAGCTTCAGTCATCCCCTTTCACAAATAAATATTAAGGGACTCATCACCTGATTGAAATTCCATACCTGAAGGAAAGCTAGGTTATTCTCTATGGTGTTCAATGAGACATATTTTATCTTTCATTCAAAGACATCATTATACACCTTGAGCTTCCATGTCATGCCGTGTTTGCAGCTGAAAACCTCACTTATGATATATCTGACCTACCAATGCATATCCAATAGTTCAATCTTGAGAACCCCATCCTTGAAGGTGTGATACCTTATCCCACCATTAATCTACAAAGTACGTCCATGTAGGTAAATGATGATGAGACTAGACCTCTTCCTCCCCCATCTCGACGTTGCACCCGAGGTGTGTCACAGATGATACATGTGTTGACAAGCCTTATGGATTATATGAGATTCACAAGAAACTAGACCAGGTTCAACGTGAGTAGCAGCACCATGGACATCATCTTCACCATCTACCTTATACAACATTATCAAGATTCATGTCACATCAACTACGGTCACTACGCCCCTTCCATACCATTTTGTAGGTAAATATGGAGATAGAATAGGAAATATAAACAAACATTTTACTACCATATTCCCCATTAAACTAGCAGATCATGTCAAAAAATATATAATGGAAAGGATAGTTGGGAGGATATACTTGGTCTTAGAGAAAGTCCAGTGACATCTCCTCATCGTTTGAGTCATGAAACTATCTTCTAGTTTGCACTGGGACTCATTTTCTACACCTCATACTCTTCACCAAGGACAACATGTTGACATTATCCTCATAGCAGGAGACAACAACCTCCACACCTCTATGGAAGTCCACACAGACTGCCTAGAACTCCTATCGTCCTACTAGAATGGATAGCAAGGAGTTCTTGTTGACTTGAGATTTATACATTGTCCATATTTTGATAATGACTTAACCATTCCATTCTTATGTATCTAATATGTTTGTTCAAGATTGATTTTAGGATTTAGGTACATGAAAAGGATCAAATTATACAAGCCCTAGCTTGTTTAAGTTCAAGTCAAATGCAATGCAAATGTGCAATTTGGGAAATCACTCCAAATGACCTTAGATATTTTTTTTAATCACTTGTATTAATGATATGACTGTAACTAAGATGACAAAAAATCAAGGACACTTAACTCCAAGGTTTAATCACTCAGATGTCAATTTCGAAAATTTGTCACAGGCTGCTCATCGGTCGAGTTAGAAAATCAACCCATCTTATGATGGATTTTCTGAAGATGACCCATCGATCGAGTTGCATACTCACATAATTCAACCGATTGAGAAAATCTAAATTTAGTTCATCGATCGAGTTTCCCAGAACAAACTCGACCGATAGTTTGAAAATTGGCTTTGTCATTTAGTAGATTGGTTGAGTTACCTTTATAGAAACTTGACCAAATGTAATGTATGGAAAATGCAAAAAAAGTGATTATAACCGTTGGTGAATTATTTTGGGCAAAAATAGATCTGTTGCATATTTGAAAATGACTATATTTCGACCCTAAGTTATCCCACACTTAAGGGAACACCCCCAGCTATAAATAGGACCCCTTGAAGTTCATTCCAAGTTTTCTCATGCATTCTATTCTGATTCCTTTCTATAGTTGAGTGTGTTTCAACTCCTTGAGCCCCTTTCTCTCTCTAGTTTACACTTCATTATGTGATTATGAGTGAGATAGGACAGTTGTAAGAGAGCTACTTCCTTGTGCTTGTAAATCTCTCATTCATTTCATCTTCGCTACCCCTTTCCTCTACGAGGTAAAGGTGAAGCAAGCTATTCCGAGTGAAGGGGGTGTTGTTGTTGTTATTCTTTAAGGTTTAAGAAGAGGTGAAGATATTCTCCAAGTCAAGGAGAAGGCAAAGGCTGAAGATCTAAGAAGAGTGGGGAAATCCTCGAAGGCAGAAGACTTTTGCAAGAGTAGGTAAGATCTTGGAGAAGGCTGAAGACTCTTGGCAAAGTGGGTAAGTCCTTGGTAAGGTGGAAGACTCTTGGTGCTTGGATGGGTAAGTCCTATGGTGGTCTTGTGTTGTAACTCTTATTGGTGAGTATATATAGAAAAGCACTTGTAAAGTCCTAGAGGCTGACCTCTCTAGGTAGTGGACTGACTCTCTCCTAGTTTGGAGAGTGGAACCACTCTACATGACCTTGTCAAGTGTTTGCTATCAATTCCTCTCATCCTTGCTATGCTTGTTAGTTAGGACTTCAAATTGCACTTAAGCTAATGGTTTTAATTTGATATAATTTGAAGGTCTAATATTTCTTTAGAGACTTTTTGAAGATCTATTCACCCCCTCTAGAGCCCTAGATCCAACAAGTGGTATCAGAGCTAAGGATCTTCTCCAACAATATCCCACAAGATGAGAAGATGGGCGATAGCCTACTTGGTTCTCTCAACCTAGAGGAAGGCTTCTCCACGCGTCCTTCGATTTTGATGGCACCAACTTCCTCTATTAGAAGAGTCGTATGCAATTCTACATTCAAGGAATGAACTTTGACATGTAGAAAGTGATGGTCACACCTTACTAGGAGCCAACCAGAGTTGTTTCAACATGGAGTGAAGTTGTGATCAAAGATGCCCAACTCAATGCCGAATCTATAAGCATCCTCTTTGCATTCCTTACCCCAACAGAGGTCAGTCGAATCTCATGCTGAGACACTACCTATGAGATTTGGGACAAATTGTGCATCACCTATGAAGGCACAAAGCAAGTCAAGGAGGCCAAGATGTACATGTTGAACAACCTTATAGATAACTTCAAGATGGGCAAGAAAGAAGGATTGTGGATATGTACTCAAGTCTCAATGTCATCATCAATGGGTTGGCTGCATTGGGCAACACTTTGGATAGACGTGTAATCAACTCCAAGATCTTGAGGACTCTACCAAAGAGATGGGAGTCAAAGTCACTTCATTGAATAAGTGAGGAGCCTTGGTGACATCCCAACCGAATATCTCATTGGCAACCTCCAAGCCCATGAGCCAAGGCTTGACAAACAAGAAGAAGAAGCCAAGCAAGAAGAGAAGGAAGCCAAGAAGATCAAACATAGTGCTTTCAAAGCACAAGTGGAGGCCGTCATCCTTCAACAACAACTTGCTTTCCAGACTTATCCTTCCTCCTCTACTGAAGATGATAGCCCAAGTGAGAATGAAGCCAACTACATCAAGGGAAACACTTCAATGGAAAGCAAGCCTCTTCCTCCTCTACTCCTAGATGGTACAAGTGTGGAAAATAGGGGCACTACAAGGGTGAATGTCCCAAGTCAAGAAAGTCACACCACAAGGGAAAATCAAAGAAGGAAGAGGAGTACAAGAAGGAGAGAAAGTATAAGAGGAAGTACAAGAAAGAGAAGAGATACAAGAATGCAGCTCATGCAGCTTGGGGAGCTTCATCTTCAAACAACTCAAGCTCCAAAGAATATGGAGAGTTCCACCTTGCTCTCATGGCCTCTACTAGTGACGAAATTGGTGAGGTAAGTGAGGTAAGCTTGCATGAATTATCTAAGGAAGCTATTATTGACATGTTTGTTTCTACCTGTTTATGTTTTTCTAAATGTAAATCTAAAAGAAAACGGTTAGGAAAAATTATTGATGACTTATACGCTAAACTTGAAATTCTTGAGCTGAATGAGAAAACTCATCTTGAGAGTATTGATAAACTTGCAAAGGAAATATCTTGATTTTGAGCTCCAATACAATGAAGTTGAAGTTTTGAATGGTATCTACCTTAATAACATTGAAACTCTTAAGGAATGAAATGAAAATTGCCTAACGGAGCTTGAAATAATTAAAACTGAAAATGTTGAATTTAAGCTTCTTGTTGACGCTCATAGGGATGAAAGACATGTCTATCTTAAGGAAATTCAAATGCTTAAATATGAAAATCCTAGGTTGCTTGGTCAAGTTAATGATTTATCTTCTAGACCTATCTTACCTAGTAATGATGTTGCTTCTATATCTCTTGAGAAGAATTCATATTTAACTAAAGCCCTCTGTCTTGAGGCTGATCTTGTTCATGCTAGAGATGAAATTGCTAGCTTATCTTCTACTATTATTTCTATAAATGATGATAATCATAGATTAAGATCATCTCTATAGAAATTCCTCAAAGGGAAAAACTCCTTAAATGAAATCCTTGACCATTCTACCAAACAAACTGGTACTAGTGGTTTGGGATTTGTAGGGGGAGCATCAAAGGGCAAGAGCATAGACAAAGGTAAAAAAGAGCAAGGACACCTCTTTTTTGTAGTAGAGTCTTTCAACACTAAGAATCCTATTGTTTGTTCTTATTGCAAATGTGTTGATCATTACTCTACTTATTGTCCTTACAAGCCTAAGGGGACCAACCCAAAGATGAAATAGGTCCCCAAGCTAACTCCGAATCCCAAAGTTTGAGTTGGGAACTGAAATTCTCCTTTCTTACAGGAAAAAGGAAGATGATTTGTTGATAGTGGCTGCACTAAGCATATGACAGGTGATATAAGCCATTTCAACAACTTCACCAAAAATAAAGGAGGTTTAGTCACCTCTGGGGACAATAACAAAGGTAAAGTCAAAGGTTAGGGTGATGTAGGTGAATCCTTGTGTATAAAAAATGTTCTTTTTGTGGATGGACTACATCATAATTTAATTAGTGTTAGTTAATTATGTGATAATGGTTACCTTGTGCTATTTACTTCCTTGGAATGCTTGATTCTACATTCCCTCACCTACCAAGTTATATATAAGGGAACTAAAAGTGGTAATATTTTTGTTATTATTCTTGACTTTATTAAGCATGTTGTTGGTAGATGCCTAGTAGTCAACTCGAATGATATTTCTCTTTGGCATTATTGACTTGTTCATGTAAATATGCATCTATTGAAGAAGTTGAGCAAAAAGGACTTAGTCAAGGGACTTCCCAAATAGGATTTTGAAAAGGATGAGGAAAGCCAACCTTGTACCCAAGCAAATCAAACCAAGTCCCCCTTCAAATCCAAAGGATCCCTTAGTAACAAGAGAGCTCTTCAGCTTCTTCACATTGATCTATTTGGACCTATGAGAACTCAATCACTTCATGGTTCCAAGTATTGCCTTATTATTATTGATGATTTCTCTAGATATACTTGGACCTTTTTTCTTGTTTCTAAAAGTGATACTTGATGTTTTCTTGAGATTTTGTAAATGATTTGAGAATGTAGCTTCTTTCTGCATAGTTTCCATCCATAGTGACCATGGGGGAGAATTTGAAAATGAGCTTTTTGAACGTTTTTGTCAAGAATCTAGTTATGCACACAAGTTCTCTTCACCTCGAACACCTCAACAAAATGGGGTTGTAGAGAGGAAGAATAGCTCTTTATAGGAGATGGCTAGGACCATGCTTCTAGAGTATGATACTCTAAAGAAGTTTTGGGTTGAAGCTGTTAGTACCTCATGTTTTGTGCAAAATTGGGTTTTTACACATCCTTCTTTGAAGGAAACCCCCTATGAGCTATGGGTGGTAGGAAGCCTTCTATTGAGCATTTCCATGCTTTCAGATGTCCTTGTTTTGTTTTGAATACAAAAGATTCTCTCAACAAGTTTGATCTGAAATCTTATAAGGCTTCCTTTCTTGGTGATACTACTACTAGCAAGGCTTATTGTTACACCCACATCCCATGATTTCCAATAATAATGAGATTCAAGCATAAGTTTGAGGATTATACTTAATACAAAGTTCACTCCCAACTTTTTCTTTTTCCTTTATCTCAAACTCTCTTTTTTTATTTTTGCATTCAATCGCATAAATTTTTTTTATAAGGGAGTTAAACCTTGATTACTCAAATATGATCTCAACATTAATGATACACATCTAGACATTCATTTTGTTCCTTACACTTCCATGTACATACAACATGATAACCAGATATATACTGTATTAAGGAAACAAATATACAAGTCATCATTTAGAATTCTCTCTCAACTCTATACAAGGACCTAGAATGAAAGGGACTGACTAAATTTAACTAATCTCATACTTAACTCCTTTGGTAGATCTATGATGATGTAATGAATCTTCAATCCATGAGTTATCCTTAAAAATTGTGAGTAGAGGGGTGAGCCTACTCGCTCAGTGAATGAGTACTTCAAAGAAATAGTCTAAAGCACTGATATAATTATAGATATACTATTTTGCAACTGATATCAATTATAACAAAAGTAAGCTTTAAAGAGACTAATCATTCACAAACATAAATATGACAGAATACTCTAGACATCTACAAGAGTGAATCAATATATGAACATGCTTGATTAACCATAACCAAAACTAATAATCCAGAAACATACAAAGAATAATTGAATAACTACGCACAATTGGTTAACCTCTCATTCATCTTATAATGCATTAGTAGTAATATAAAAAAATCTAAACATTTTTCTCATTATTCTCTTTATAATCTTTCTTTAACCTTGACTTGGCTGACTACTGAACTGACTACTACTATGTTTGACAAGTAAACATAACCGAATGATCTGACTACTGTACTCTTTATCTGAACTCAATTGAACTCAATTAACTTTTCTTTTTTACTTTTCCCCTGAACTCACTTGGATTGTACCATCCAAGAAAAAGCCACTACTGCGTGACTTACCGTACAAGTCTTAAGGTAAACCTGAGACCTTATGAATACTACTAACTACCTCAGTCTACAGCGAGATTGCCATGTATGGCCTAACAGTGGCTAAACAACGCCCATAAACTGTGGCCCCTTGTCCTGGGTACTCAGGAGGGGTGCCTGTAGGCTATAAAGCCTCAACTCTACGTAATGTGGTTCCATTAGGGCTGTCACACAAAACGGAGTAACTTCCAGAAGAAGTAGGTCCACAAGGGTTGTATACTTCAACTGGTGGGTACCAAATTATCTCTAATTATTATTGGATACCCCTACTACTAAAATAGTACCACCAGGATCTCTGGTTATTGTTGGGTACTATGCTACTCAACTGAAGTGTCACTCATATCCAATCAGTTGATGTTAGATACTCAGTTCTAGGCAACTTCTTCCTATATCTGATAGTCCATAGACAGTTTCACCCAACCCGATACAAACCTCTAGGGAGGGGTCTACGGTGTTCAGAGCATCTACTATTACTATTGTAGTTTTACTGACTACTTGAGCTATTGGACTGAATTCATTGATAATACTTAGTTGAATGGATAACATATTGGTTACCCTTTTCTTAGGGTTTCTCATTTTGTAGATGTTTAACATACTGATTACCCTTCTCTCAGGTTTTCTCATTTTTCATGACATAGAAGAATTCTCATATGTTCAAACAGATATCATGTCTAATGATACAAACATTTACATTCAACATTTCTCGTATTCATGCATGACATCAATGACATCCCTATCTAGGGAAATGCCTTTTCTATTTTCTTAAATTACCATAACAACTTATGCATTTCATGTCAATTAACTTAGATAGAAATTTTTGCACCACAAATCAAAATGTGTATGCATATAAAATGATATTCATCTAGAAACTCAAATTATCATATAACTCATTTTAACCAGTCATGCATATGAAACCCTAGTATGAATTTAACTAGGGTTTCCAAGATATTCATTAATATATCATGCATCAAGAATAACCTTAAATAAATGAATTTATAACAAAAAAATAATCACATCAGTTGAATTCATGAATCTATTCACAAACTTCTAACTTTTCATTCATTTAGGGTTTCACCCTCTTTAATGATATATCAAGCAAACATTGATATCATCAAATGAAATACAATATCTTATATGACATATATGTACTATGCATTCAGATAAAACAATATTTTGTAACCAAGGAGATTCAACTAGACAAACCTCTTTATTCAATTATACAACAAATTTAGTCATAGCCAAAAACCTAGATTTTGCTATTTTCATATAAACTCCGTAATTACTTTAGGAATTCTCATTTAGATAATTTGAATGAATTTCTAGTATGATTTATCAAATTGAATCCATTACAACAAAGAAATAATCTATTTCATATTATCTTGCAAAAACTAGGTTAAAAGGGAAGTTTAGGGTTTGAAGTATGATATAAAACAAGTAAAGATTATTGATCATTTAACTCAATTTTCATGCAATCTACTATTTAAAGGAAGTAACTTTAAAATGAAGCTCATCTCTAAAAATCTCAAATTCAAATCAAAACCTTAGCAAATCACCAGATTCTTTTTCCTTTCAACCCGAAAACCCTAGAAATGGGGTATTATGGAGAAAGAGTGAGAAAAGGGGAAGATTTGATACCATTTTGAATCAAATCAGAGGAGGGATGGAATATTGACATGTGAGAGAAGATTCACCATGAAAGTCTATGCAAAGAAGCTAAACTTGATTTCATCATATCTCGGATAGAGAAACCCTAGATTAGCAATTCCACCACTTTCTTCTCTCAAACCCTAACTCTCCCTCTCTCTCTAGAATGGATCACGAAATATGAGAGCTACTTGGGTGCTATATTTATCATATATAGCAATTTAGGTGCTTTGGTAATTTAGACATTAACCCCTCACTATACTTTTTCTTATTTCAGCATATTTTTCTGTTATAAAAAAGTTACTGTAATTCATTTATTTAAGAGGTCAAACATTCTTCAAAAATTATGAAAATTTATCATGATGTCTGAAATGTAATTTGATATCTCTAATATAAATTTCAGATCATTTGAAGTTATAGATAAATAACTAAAAATCAAACACTACAATGCTAAATATCACTCTGTCAACATTTCGGTTAAAGTATAGTTTGACCGAGAACCACATTCAAAGAATACCAAAATATTCTGAAACTTTTCTCCAATATGAACTATTCAGTTGTTCATATCATATCCAAAATTAAATTAAATAAAAATTCGTAGAAAGTATGAAAAATCATTTACCACACTGCTATCCTGATCAAATTCCATATTCATGTACTATCAAAACCCTAATTCTTTCCGATTAGGGTTTACATTTCTCAAACCCTAATTCTTCAAACTAAAATCATAATTAGAGTTTCTTTTTAGGTTTGAAACATCACAATTGAGCTACTATCATTAAGCAAGTCTAAATTATGTTCAATCTAATTGAGCATGTAATCATTTAGGTAAACCCTAGTTTACCAATTTAGAACAAATGTGGTCATTACACTTATAGAGTATTTAATATTGATCTTGCT
This sequence comes from Alisma plantago-aquatica, assembly GCA_963693085.1. Classification (NCBI taxonomy): domain Eukaryota; kingdom Viridiplantae; phylum Streptophyta; class Magnoliopsida; order Alismatales; family Alismataceae; genus Alisma; species Alisma plantago-aquatica. The sequence goes on along the minus strand of OY856413.1, from coordinate 972,547,251 downwards.
AAAGCAGAAGAATCCATAAATGTTAATTTTATTGAGACTAACCCCTCTATTCCCTAAGATATTGTTCCAAATGATGATGTTGTAGGTAAAGTAATTCCTATTCTAAAAGATCTCAACATCACCCAAAAGGGAAAATAGGTGGTCCCTCAAGAAGAAGATAAAGATGAAAAGAAGAAGGATCCAACCCCACAATTTGTAAAGAATCATCCAAAGGAGTTGATATTAGGTGATCCATTTGAAAGAGTGAAGATGTAGACTGCATTCAACAAAGAACAAGTCAACAACACCTTCATCTCACAACTTTTGCCAAAGAACATCAAGGAAGCTCTTGCGGATGATGAGTGGATCCTAGCTATGCAAGAAGAATTGGAGCAATTTGAAAAGAATAGAGTCTGGACCCTAGTGCCAAGACCAAGTGATAGAAAGATCATTGGCACCAAATGGGTCTACTGCAACAAGCTTGATGAAAGCAGCAAAGTGGTAAGGAACAAAGCAAGGTTAGTGGCTCAAGGCTTCAATCAACATGAAGGTATATATTTTGATGAAACATATGCACCTATAGCTAGAATTGAGTCCATTCATATGTTTCTTTCCTTTTCTAGTTATAAAAACTTTCTTCTATATCAAATGGATGTTAAAAGTGCATTTTTGAATGGAACAATTAAGGAGGAAGTGTATGTTGCACAACCTCTGGGCTTTGAACTTGATAGTTTACCTAACCAAGTTTATTTTTTGCAAAAATATCTCTATGGAATCAAACAAGCAGCTAGAGCTTGGTATGAGAAACTAAAGAACTTTTTTTTATTGTGGGTATATCATGGGCAAAGTAGATGTTACAACCCCAATTTTTGGGTTCATTTGCCGAGAAATGTAATTTCTCATATTAACAATTAGTGAAAAAATAAAGATATGATTTGTTTGGGATAAATGGATTTAGTTTACAATAGCCTTGATGATTGTATTGTGGGCTTTATTGGTTATTGGGCCGAAATAACAAGAAAATTCAATTAGTAAATGAATAATTGAATATTTGAGAAGAGAATGAAATAGAAACCTCTAGAAGGCAAAATGATGTAATACAAGGATGGATTTCGTGCCTATTGGGTTCCTTGGGTTCCAAGGAGTCCAAAGTTGCAAAGTAAAGACAATAAGAAAAGAAAAGTTTAATTAAGTATTTCTTTAGTAAGAAAGAGATTGAAAATAATGTTAAAATGTTGGAATAAGTGGAAAAAGGTAGAATTGGGTTATCATTGGTGGAACTTCGTATCCCAATGATTACCAATGATAAAAGGAATACCAATGATAAAAGGAATACCAATGAGGAAAATAAAAGAGAAATAAAGAGAGATCCTCAAAAAGAGATATTTTAATGAGAAATAAACAAGATAATGTGAAATAATGCATAAAGATGCATCTAGAAGGATAATGAGTATCCAATAAAAAGGATTTCGAAATAATAGAGTTTCTTGGCATCCTAGGAGTCCCAATAAATAGGAAAGAAAGCGAAAATACCAAAATTGCAAAATAAAAGGATAAGTGATACATTATTAATGAATTTTGTGATATTGATAAAAAAGAAAGTATTTTCTATTAAAAGAAAACATTATTTCGTGCCAATAGATTAATGGGAAAGTGGTAAGAGGATAAAGGAAGTGATTTTCGAAATTCTAATATATCCAAGTATTAAAGAAAATCAAGGGATAGTGAGGAGAGAGAAAGCTTGCTTCTCATTGAAGGAATATGATTCCTATTATGAGAGGGCTTGTTTCCTCTTAGATGGACATCTTAGGGCAAGGATATCCTCCCCTATATAAGGGGTAGAAACCCCGATTTGAGTTCAAGGAAGATCTCACATAACTCTACCTCTCCTCTTTGTTTTTTACATACAAAACCTAGCCGACATGGGTATAGACACCCTGGAATGATTGAGGGTTGTGGTTTGGTTCTGTTGGAGGCTCAACGCACCCACGCAGCCGAAGGAGAGCCTGGCAGTCATCCCTTCTCCCTACCCTCGATGCAGAAACCCCAAGACGGCTGCAAGGTCAGCTGCATAGGCATACCTGGCCAGCACGGTCCTGCAACTTTGGTCGTGTGATCCCTGTACCCAGAGGAGCACCGAGAAGCGTCGGAGGTGGAGGGACCATCTCCGGAGGTCAGGGGTATTCAGGAGAGGGTCGAGGAGCAGCGCAGGTAGCAACTAGGGAGGCAACGATGCCCTGTCGTGGGGATGAAGGCGATCAGATCTTGTTTGACGATAGTGCCCCTAATGGGCAAGGGGAAATAGTCCACGACCCAGGGGTAAAAGTGACAATCACTTCTAATTTTAAGTCGACCCGCAAGGTACATGCATGGGAGTTCTTTGCCTACATGGCACCTCCCTATTGGTTGCTTTAAATTTTATTTGCTAAAATTGTAAATAATTCTACGAAACTCGGATTAAAACAAGTCATATATTAAAATTGATCCTCAGAATGAGAGGAACACAAAGAAATTATGTATGAAGCCAAATTCTGCTTGAAACTCAAAAAGTATAGGGTTTTACATCTTTTGATGCATTAATTGATAGAAAACCCCTAGAATGAGGTAAAAACGAACATGATGAATCTTTTATATGTTTTTGATCAATCTTAACCTATTAGGAATAAAAGGAATGGTAAAATCATAAAAAGATTATTAGTATGTTGGTTTTAGGATTTTATGATCATGAACATGCTTTAATAGACTAAAAACCTTGATTTGAGTAAATATGAGTTTTAGTGGTCATAACATGATATTGCAAGAATAAAACTATAATATAATGATTGTTGAACATAGTTTGTATTAGATAATTCTTAATGAAGATAATTGAGATGATTATGGTTTTGTAGGAAACCTTAGAAACCCTAAATTGAATATAAGGGATACATCTTTGAAGACTAATGGTTAATTTGAAAGATATTAACCTGTTGATTAATAATATAGAGTTTTCATCCGTTTTGTATACAAAATTGGTAGTTTTAGGGTTTTAATCCATAAATGAAGAATAATTCATATGGGAACCCTAATTGGGGTAAAAGAAGAGGAAAACCATGATATTTCGGATTAAGGAAGTAAATTACTAAATGATGATCCTAAGACTGTTAAGAATATTAAAAGGAGAGAATTTAAAGGTTTTAAGTAGATTTGATGAATTAGGGTTCTTAATAACTAAGAAGGGAGGCAAAACCCTAATTTCCAAGGAAACCCTAAAATTGGAATAGAAATCCTAAGGAGGATGATGATATTAGATAAATATTAATAAAAGGAAATTGGTACATTTATTTCAGGATTCTATGCATGATTGGTTGCTTGATTGAGAGTTCTATGTTCTGATTAATTCTGTATCTGAATCTACAATACATGTATGTGGTTACACTTATGAATATATCGAGTTAGTTTTCTGAGGTTTACAGAAGTTTTCATCGATGACATGAATTAATTGTTGGATGATTTTAATTCATGCAAACTATAATGTGGATATGACTATCACCTAAGATATGTGCCTACTAGCTCAGATCTTGGTCCCCATTGTGGCTTAATAGTTGACCGAGTAAATGGCTACCAATGGGGTAGGTCCAACATGTCATTAAATGACTTAGTAAATGGCTACCAATGGGGTAGGACCATCAAGTCATCATGAGTTAGATATTGGGCTACCTTCGGGTAGTGCCATGCGACTCTATTACCCTAGGTATTGGATACCTGTAAGGTAGGTCCATGGGGGTAAGAATCTACCTAAAGAGAGGTAGCGTACAAGTCCACTGCAGGGATAGCACAGAGTTAGGGGATATGTAAGGATTGAGTAGTGTGGCTTAAAATGTAATCTTGGTTGTTAAATGATTAATTGAATGATTACATTGTTAACAAATTTGCATGGTTATTGTTTCCCCCACATACCAGCTTCGGCTGACTGACGTTTTGTTTGTCGGAATTTTAGGTACAAGCCAAAAGAACAAACAGTAAATCGTCATATTGCAAAATACATGAAGTAAAATTCAAGGAGGATTAGTTAGAGTAGAATACATACATGGATAGAAGTTTAGAAATCCAAAATTTAGAAAAAGGTATGCAAAATTTTATTACAGCTTTTCAGTATAGATTGTTGAAATTTAATAATTATTCTTGGTTAAATGTCGAACCTTTGATCCAGAAGTTACGGGTGTGGCTTCGACCTCTAAGTCTCCCTTAATTGGGGGTTATCGGGAGGTGGGGTCATAACATTTGGTATCAGAGTGTAGGTTCCTCACTTAACCATTAATAATTATTAAATTTTACAAACTCCATAGAACCCAACGGAGTTATTAGAGGATTATCCGAAAGACAGAGGTGTCTATAAAAGGATCATGACCAGGGGCTGGCAATATTTTCCTCTGCACGAGGACTCCCATATCTGTGTGACTGCCTAGCCAAAGTCTTAGGGTATGAATCAAAATAAGATACCTTTAGGACTTTCTCATCTTATTAATCCCTTCTCATCACAAAAATTCTGATAAGGACCTAAAGGATTATGGTTTTCTTTCTTCTCCTCACCCTCGTGAGGTATGGGTAAGGTTAATAAGGTTTAAGGAATCCTCCACCAAATTAATGAAGAGCATGTAAATAAAATGTCATGGACAAAAGCTTATTAGATTAAACACAAATTAAAGAATAGATACATGCTTAGGTCGTATGACATAAGTTGTCATGTCCTCAGAAGAGACATGAGGCTAGACCTTCTTGTCAGGAGGATAAGTTAGTCTTGGAGATAGAGATCTCCATTGCAAGTAGAGACTTGGCACATCCTCTGAGGATGATGTTAACCCTAACCCTAAGTGAAGGTTAGAGAGAGATGAGTTAGACCAGGTGTTTGAAAGGACATGCCTTTGGGATGCCATATGATCCATGGGTGACCTAGCACCTTTGGCAACCCAACCCTAGGAAGGGTCGTGCATGTTAGGGTAAAGGATAGCCCCTTAGATGTTGATGTTATTGAAGGACCTGTAGAAACTCCATGAGCTTATTTGGGCATAATAGGCACCCAGAATGTGCCAGTAGTGCGAAACCCTGGCCGGGAGCGTTTGAGGGATAGCGTATGTGACAAAACATAATGGCTATGGAAACCATGAGAAAACATAAGCTGAACATAGGTTTCATCCAGGTAGGGGCATGCTTTCGAGGTTGATCCTGCATGAAAAAAAAGGACCTCTAATGGTAAGGTTGGTTGCTGTGATGGAGTGAACTTTTGATGTTCCTAAATACCCAATTGGATATTTGAATCATGAGTTGGAGATTAGAATAATGAACATGTGTAAATATGTAATGTGACGACGATGATGATGTATATATGTTTGATGTTAGTATTATGATTAATGACCCTAATTATGAACCACCTTGGATTAGAAATAAGTTGGATAGAGATGAATCTATGGATAAAGTTTCATAGTACTTCTATGTTCCTATAAGAAGATTTTGAGGTATGGAAATGATATATTAATGTACATATATTTAGGCATGATAGAAACATGTTTTAATTGTTCTTAGCTCTAAGTTTGATATAAGCCCCGACCACACATTCCACTGGTTTGTGCCATGGATCGACCTAGTGGGAACCCTTCGTTGTGGTACATCAAGCTCCCACACTACCAAGATAGTGCATCGTGGGTCATGGGTATGCGGGAACCCATCAGCTGGCTTTGACTTGATCGTGGCCTCCCTACAACTGCTGACTTCACAATAGAGGGTGAGGAACAAGGAAGTTACACTTTCCTTCACCCACACTTCCTTCCCCGCTCATTACAGACCTGTGGGAGCCAACCTCCTCCTCATCTCCCCTTAGTACAGATAGGACAGGTTGGAGGAGCGCAACCCCAAATCCACCATCATGGTAGCATTTGGAGATGGGGCATCCATGGAGTTGAAGCTCTGTAGCAGATGCTGGAATGTGAGGGTAATGTCAAGCCTGAGGAGACAGTGGCGGCTAGAATTGCATCTTGTACTGGATTAGACAGGAGCACAAGTCCGTCTGGATGACATTGCGAGAAAAGGGAGACTCCAACATCAAGATACCATGCTCGCAAATTTGACGAATGCAGGCGGAGCTTCCCCAGCCAGGGCAGCGGCTGGTGCTGGAGACCTCACGCAGATAGGAGAGAACGCAGACCGGTGCGAGGAGCGGCGAACCAGCAAGCCAGGCGGCGGCAGCTTGGGCGGTGGTACGGACTTGACGTGAGAGCAGGGAGAGAGAGAGGTAGGTCCAACATCAAACCCCAACCCAGTAGCAACACTGGAACAAGGGAGACACGCATATGGGATCGGGCTTCCTGGCTTTCACACGAGAGAGACTGCAAGGAGCAACTATGTTACGCGAGAGAGACTGCGGGCGGCAGCCGTGTTACACGAGAGAGGAGAACAGGCGGCAACGGTTTTGTGTCGCGAGGACTAAATCCAGGATGCGGAGCCATCGATTGGAGAGTTGACGGCCATAGCAAGCAGCTGTGGTGGCGCTCTGTGGACGTGAGAGGCATAGCGCAGGGGACGGGCTCTCGCGGATGCCAGATCGCATCGCGAAGGAGAAAGGAGGAAGGGAGCAGATCAGTAGACCAGGCATGGCCAAACCTAGGTGGCCCAGATTAGACCGGCCGGCTCAGCACCAAGCCCATGCGTTGAAGTCGAGTCTCTCACAGGACACGTGGCAGCACCTAATTGGACGAAAAGGTAATAATCTCATAATATGGTTAGATATTCAATAAATCATAGAAACTAGCCCGCTTATCAGAAAAATATGAGTAAAGTACCAAAATTCTCAGAAAAATGAGTAGAACAGTTTAAAATCATGATATTAGGTTTTTGATGCACTAATATTAGCGATATCATGTAAAATCTATTATGCTTGTTTCATGAGTAATAAATATCAAATGATGATATTAAAATTATGGAAAAATGTCAGTAATTCTATAATAATGTTTATAATGCATATGATGTCAGATGTGGTCATGTTGATATACGAAATTACATAATTTAATTAATATGTCCAATTAAGGCTAATAACACTAAAGATGATGCAATTAATGCATACATGCTCAATAAATGATGAAATTTATAGAACACTCTTATTTCAGTAACTGGAAGATAATGTGTATATATGAGACCAGTTTTATACACAAAATCCATGTTATATGAAGTTGACCCTTAATACATAGTTTAAAACCCTAATTTAGGTTAATGATGTAACCTAGGGTTAATGTGTGTACAAAATGGCATGGAAGCTAATGTTCAGATAACGAACTATAATCTGGAATATGACATCAGTAAGATAATTCTAAGACTAGAATACAAGTAATAATGCACATATCCTAATAAATTAAGTGAAACCCTAAAATGGATTAACTAGGGTTAAGATGAGATGTAAGATGAAGGGAACCTGATGATGGTATATATATCCTTGTCTTAACTAGGGTTTGACCAATATTAGAGTTGATCTGAGGAATATGTGATGATTAGGTTTCTCTTGATCAAGGTATGCTATTACCTCTTACTTGGTTTATTATACAATATGCTTGTGTTATATGTGTAGTAGAATACTTGGCATATGGTATTGGATGAAGTGATTGTTCTTGTTTTATATCTTGCTTGATTTTCTATACTTATGGCTATGAACACTTGAAACATAATATATCTATTCCATTATATGAAAGCACTATATCTCTTTGGTAAGCATAGTGATAGTGAGTGATCTATCTCTTTGGTAAGCAGATCACATGTATAATGATCTATCTCTTTGGTAAGCAGATCATAAGGCCTGAATGCATCTATCCCATTGGTAGGCAGATGCACGAGCATATAATGGAAAATGTGCTTAAAATATGTGTTCTCTTTTGTTGATGAATATCTTTGTGCAAGTATACACTTTTCTTATATTCTTCTGTTACTGCCAAGTATTAGTTTTATCTTATTCCCAAGATACGATTAGAGGTATATAAAAGACACGTAGGCGTACTCAGTACAATATTCTTGAATATTGTGCTGATGTGTACCACATGTAATCTTTTTGTTTAGGTTGTGGTTATGCTTTTGATGATCCATGATAGTGAGAGTTGTGTGATGAGCTGATGTACAGGTGGACCTGTTGTCTTAAGATCATGTAGTTTAGATGTAGTACATGTATATGTAGAAGTTTGCTATTCAATGTGTAATATCAAATGTTGTAATAATTCATGTTGTAATTATATGTTGAATGGTGAACATGTGTGTATGGTTTTATTATTATTGTTCATGTGCATGTGCTACTGATTGTTTCCTTCTGACTCTCTTGATTTTCTCTTTCTTATCCTAGTGTGTGATGTTTAAATTGGGATTCGCACTGAGGTGAGGGTTTCAATTTGGACGTCACACATCAGATTAAGTTTTAGAAAATCTGGGGACGTCACAGGTGGTATCAGAGCATGAATAATAGCAAAGCCTGACATTTGCTCATTATGCAACTCAAAACCAAAGAACCTTGAACTTAATAATATTTGGGGTTAGATTAGTCATCTTTTAGAGACTAGATATGACCTAGCCTCTAGGTTAGCACATAGATGTCTGAGAATTAGGCCTAGACTAGTGCTTGTTGTATAGAAAGTCCTTAGATGTCGTTCTTTCCTTGTAGTGCAACGGTATGGGACGTTGCACTATTTAGAAATGATGTGCATCAAGGGAAGAGAATCTCTAGACATATTATGCACATTGTCTAGAGTAGCGACACTAGTCTACCCCTTGTTCTCACCCTTTTCACTGTTTTCATGACACTATACTCTCTACTATGTGTGGGACACTCGTTTTCAGGATTTGGTTTTGGATTCCAAACGGATCAAACCTCGATAGTTTTCTCTGATGCTTGTTTTATCGGAGAAGAACTATATAATATTTTATTATGTATATGTATTACAAAAATGTGTCCCCACACATGTACAAGTAGGAGGTGGTCATGTATCCTAAATGAAAGTGAATGACATCAGTCTAGAAGAGAGAGTAGTTCTAGATTAGATGTCTAGAGCCTTTTTGATATATATATGATATTTGGAATAGATGATATAAGTTTTGATGATATGATGTAAGTCTTATATAGATGACATAAGATGGTTTATGATAATATATGTTTTTATTTGAGGACCTGAGTTTAGATTTGAGGTTTTGATATAAGTTTTGAGGATGCAAGTAACTATGTTTTTATGAGATTAGATAAGATATGATAAGACGAGGTTGTGAGTCAGCACGGGCCTCAATCTCTTTTATGAAGGAGGACTTCTAGTGTTGGGTCCAATTTTAGGGTTAACTCCAGAGAGAGTGAGACCCATTGGGAGAAGGTTAGAGAACCTAAACTCCATGATATGAGAATGATGAGAAATATATGATATGATATGTCCTAAACTAGACTACTCCTAAGTGAATGAGTTGAGTTGCTTTATGCATGATTCCATAGTCTTGTTGAACCCTAGATGTCCTTAGGAGGACCAATCCCTAGAGTCTGAGAGAGGCTGGTTATATTTACATATGTGAATAAGGGAATATGAGTACCTATCATCTGGGTGAGGGAGAGAGTCCCAAGACCCTGGAGGAGGTAATTATGTTAGTTTCTGTGAAGCCTCATGCTCGGGTCGGTGGTTTCCCACATAGGAATCTAGTAGTGTATATAGAGAGTTTTGGGTAAGATGTTTCATGGATACAGAACCTATGAAGAGTATGTCATAACATGTTTTGGTTGATGCTTATGTGGCTAGAGCTTGTAAGGCTATCACTAGTGCCAATGAGGTAATCTGAGAACCCTAGACTAAGAGAGGAAAGATAAAGTATATGCATATGAGATACTCATAGAGTTGAGTTAGCTCAGAGAGACTGAGCATGACACTACCCTTGTGGTGTGGGTCAGGAGAACCTCTTTTGGCCTAAGTAAAGTTTTGATATATGAGCCACTCACATAAGTTTGTTTAGCACAACCATGATATAATATATGTAAGATGTGATCTAATCTCTAGACGTGATATATAGACATGATATGATGGAAATCTTAAAATGGTTTAATAGATATGAATGTATAAATGATAGACCTTATACATGAATAATGATGATAATGTGAAATTATTGGTTAATTTTGTGATGAAATCACTAATCAATGTTACAATTTATTATGAGCAATGAAATAAGATCACATGAATGAACAAGTTACATGAGGTGTTAATCCTAGTGCTTAATAAAGATGAAAAATATAGTTTGACAATTAGCACCACAGAACGATTATGACACCTTGATATGATATAGATGGATAAAGAGCGTTAATTATAGTTAACTCCCTCCTAAAAGGCATATGTAAATGATGAATATGTTCTAACAATGAGCTAAATAAAATGTTGATGGCGCCTTGATATAAAGTGGGTTAATTTTAGTTAACTCATTTAGAACATGGTAATATGATGTGAGAACCTTAATGCAAGGGTAAAGATGAGGATGTAAATTCTAAAATATGAATGAATTCCTTTGGTTCCTTGTGAAATAATGTAAGTCTTACTTCTGAGGACAAAAATTCTTTTAGGATGTATTTGATGTGATAAAGTGGACTCTAACTTAATTTCGAGGATGAAATTTCTTTTAAGATGTGTAGGACGTGATGGAGTGAACTTTTGATGTTCCTAAATACCCAATTGGATATTTGAATCATGAGTTGGAGATTAGAATAATGAACATGTGTCAATATGTAATGTGACGATGATGACGATGTATATATGTTTCATGTTAGTATTATGATTAATGACCCTAATTATGAACCACCTTAGATTAGAAATAAGTTGGATAGCGATGAATCTATGGATAAAGTTTCATAGTACTTCTATGTTCCTATAAGAATATTTTGAGGTATGGAAATGATATATTAATGTACATATTAGGCATGATAGAAACATGTTTTAATTGTTCTTAGCTCTAAGTTGGATATAAGCCCCGACCACACGCTCCACTGGTTTGTGTCGTGGATCGACCTAGTGGGAACCCTTCGTTCTGGTACATCAAGCTCCCACACTACCAAGATAGTCCATCGTGGGTCATGGGTATGCGGGAACCCAAAAGTTGGCTTCAACTTGATCGTGGCCTCCCTACAACTGCTCACTTCATGATAGAGGGCGAGGAACAAGGAAGTTACACTTCCCTTCCCCCACACTTCCTTCCTCGCTCATTATAGACCTGTGGGAGCAACCCTCCTCCTCATCTCCCCTTAGTACAGATAGGATGGGTTGGAGGAACGCAACCCCAAATCCACCATCGTGGTAGCGTTTGGAGATGGGGCATCCATGGAGTTGAAGCTCTGTAGCAGCTGCTGGAATGTGAGGGTAATGTCAAACCTGAGGAGACAATGGCTGCTAGAATTGCATCTCATGCTGGATTAGACAGGAGCACAGGTCCGTCTGGATGACATCACGAGAAAAGGGAGACTCCAACATCAAGCTACCATGCTCGTGGATGTGACGAAGGCAGGCAGAGCTTCCCCAGCCAGGGCAGCGGCTGGTGCTGGTGACCTCATGCAGATAGGAGAGAACGCAGACCGGTGCGAGGAGCGGCGAACCAGCAAGCCAGGCGGCAGCGGCTTGGGCGGTGGAGCGGACTCGACGCAAGAGCAGGGAGAGAGCGAGGTAGGCCCAATGTCAAACCCAAACCCAGTAGCAACATGGAACAAGGGAGCCACACATATGGGATCGGGCTTCCTGGCTTTCACTTGAGAGAGACTGTGGGTGGCAGCCATGTTACAAGAGAGAGACTGCGGGCGGCAGCCGTGTTACCCAAGAGAGGAGAACAGGCGACGGCGGTTTTCTGTCGAGAGGACTAAATCCAGGATGCAGAGCCATCAATTGGAGAGTTGACGGCCGTAGCAAGCAGCCGTGGTGGCGCTCTGTGGACGTGAGAGGCATAGCGTAGTGGACGGGCTCTCGCGGATGCCAGATCGCATCGCGAAGGAGAAAGGAGGAAGGGAGCAGATCAGCAGACCAGGCAGGGCCAAACCTAGGAGGCCCAGATCAGACCGGCCGACTCAGCACCAAGCCCATGCGTTGAAGCCAAGTCTCTCACAGGACACGTGGAAGCACGAAAAGGTAATAATCTCATAATATGTTTAGATATTCAATAAATCAGAAACTAGCCCGCTTATCAGAAAAATATGATTAAAGTACCAAAATTCTCAGAAAAATGAGTAGAACAGTTTAAAATCATGATATTAGGTTTTTGATGCACAAATATTAGTGATATCATGTAAAATCTATTATGCTTGTTTCATTAGTAATAAATATCAAATGATGATATAAAATTATGGAAAAATGTCAGTAATTCTATAATAATGTTTATAATGCATATGATGTCAGATATGGTCATGTTGATATATGAAATTACATAATTTAATTAATATGTCCAATTAAGGCTAATAACACTAAAGATGATGCAATTAATGTATACATGCTCAATAAATGATGAAATTTATAGAACGCTCTTATTTCAGTAACTGGAAGATAATATGTATATATGAGACCAATTTTATACACGAAATCCATGTTATATGAAGTTGACCCTTAATACATGGTTTAAAACCCTAATTTAGGTTAATGATGTAACCTAGGGTTAATGTGTGTACAAAATGGCATGGAAGCTAATGTTCAGATAACGAACTATAATCTCGAATATGACATCAGTAAGATAATTCTAAGACTAGAATACAAGTAATAATGCACATATTCTAATAAACTAAGTTAAACCCTAAAATGGATTAACTAGGGTTAAGATGAGATGTAAGATGAAGGGAACCTAATGATGGTATATATATCCTTGTCTTAACTAGGGTTTGACCAAGATTAGAGTTGATCTGAGGAATATGTGATGATTAGGTTTCTCTTGATTAAGGTACGCTATTACCTCTTACTTGGCTTATTATACAATATGCTTGTGTTATATGTGTAGTAGAATACTTGGCATATGGTATTGGATGAAGTGATTGTTCTTGTATGATATCTTGCTTGATTTTCTATACTTATGGCTATGAACACTTGAAACATAATATATCTATTCCATTATATGAAAGCATTATATCTTTTTGGTAAGCATAGTGCTAGTGAGTGATCTATCTCTTTGGTAAGCAGGTCACATGTACAATGATCTATCTATTTGGTAAGCAGATCATAAGGCCTGATTGCATCTATCCCATTGGTAGGAAGATGCATGAGAATATAATGGAAATGTGCTTAAAATATGTGTTCTCTTTTGTTGATGAATATCTTTGTGCAAGTATACACTTTTCTTATATTCTTCTGTTACTGCCAAGTATTAGTTTTATCTTATTTCCAAGATATGATGAGAGGTATATAAAAGACATGTAGGTGTACTCAGTACAATATTCTTGAGTATTGTGCTGATGTGTACCGCATGAAATCTTTTTGTTTAGGTTGTGGTTATGCTCTTGATGATCAAGGATAGTGAGAGTTGTGTGGCGAGCTGATGTACAGGTGGACCTGTTGTCTTAAGATCTTGTAGTTTAGATGTAGTACATGTATATGTAGAAGTTTGTTGTTCAATGTGTAATATCAAATGTTGTAATAATTCATGTTGTAATTATATGTTGAATGGTGAACATGTGTGTATGGTTTTATTATTGTTCATGTTCATGTGCTACTCATTGTTTCCTTCTGACTCTCTTGATTTTCTCTTTCTTAGCCTAGTGTGCGATGTTTAAATTGGGATTCTCGCTGAGGTGAGGGTTTCAATTTGGACGTCACACATCAGATTAAGTTTTAGAAAATTCGGGGATGTCACAGTTGTAGGGTTAGCTCTAGAGAGAGAGTAGGAAACCAAGCAAGAAGGTTGGAATCCTAGACTTTGAGATATGAGGAAAAGTAGGGAGTTGAGGATGATGCGACTTAAGTGGATGATAGTGGTCACCACATTCTTGATCCCTAGAGGTTGATGATGTCTTGGTTTCCATGGGAGGGGCCAAACCCTAGAGAGAGTATGAGGCTTCTGGCACCTATGTGCCTATGGTATAAGTGTTTACCTTCTGAGAAAGGAAGAAGAAGTTCTGTATACCCTGGAGAGGTTAGTAACATGTTATGAGGCCTTGTACCTTGTTTATTGTCCTTGAGGAGGACTCAACTTTAAAGTGTTGGTCAAGGAAAAAGGGATGACAAGAAGTGTATGTCAAACCTGTTACATGTTTGGTTTGTGGTTAAGAGGTTGCACAGATAGCTGGACATCAAGAACATGCACCTATGGTTCCTAGGCCTAAGCAGGGAAGTGGTGTACTAATGCCCATGATGAGAATTGAATTGCTATAGTTTTGAGCATGATACTCCTCACATATAGAGGAAAAAGGGGAAACTCCTTAAGTCGTAGGTATGATGAACCCCTCACAGCTAAGTTGATGATAAAGGAAAGTATGATCTTGATCTAATGATGAGGAATGAGAACCCAGATGACCTAGCCTTGTTTAGTGGTCTGCTTGTGCATTAATATCTTACTAGGGTTAAGCATATGTATGTAAACCCTCGACCTAAGGGCGTTTGTGACCTTGTTGTCAAGAGATAGTTTTCCTCCCATCCTGGGAGAGGGACCCCTTGGTAGGGTGTATATTAGTTTTGTTGGTTTAAGGTAACCTAAAGAGGTCTCATAGGATCTTGAGAAGCTAAGTGAAAAGTACATGGTATGAGAACGAACCTCTAGACCCATAGATAGACATCTCTATGTGCATATGGATGTGTTACCATGGAGGTAACCGATATGGGGCTTGACCAAGGTAGGTAGGTTGCCATGATCCCTATGAAAGGATGAAAGTCAGCGCATGAATGCAGAGAGAGAGATGATGAATGCTTGGGTAAGGTTCTAAGTTGGACATGTACTATAATGGAATCCTAAAGTCTATACTAGGGTCAGGTAGGGATAAGACTGATGGAAGTAGGAGTTGCTTAACTCCCTAGTTGCACATGGCCGTAGGGTCGGGAGGTAACAACTATCATTGTCTGAGGGCCATGGGTTAGGAGATTGATCACCTTCATGAACTCATGGGACCCAAAGGGCAGATGAGTAGGGCACTCTCTGGATGCATAAGGGAAGAGGGATGACCCCTAAAATGCCGGCACCCTATAGACCAAGAGGATATGACCAATGAATGTGTGTAAACCCCAGAAGGTTCGAGACCAGTTTTCCATGGGAGTAACTTTGATATCATGATGTCTGTGATGTAGAGACTTATGTGGCATGTTGCAACTTAGATGTAAAGGTGTATTGGAAAGGTGGGATGTACCATCTCTACTCTTGGAATAGGAAGAACTCTATATTTGGACTGCAACCAAATGCTTATTTCCTCTTGTTATGGGGGTGAGAGATAGGACATTACACATGCCATACACCAAGGATAATAGATGATGTAGGTTGGAACTTTGCCATGAGAAATGGGGATAGAGAAGATAACATACCCTGGTAAAATGAATGATACATGGATGGTTTGCAAATGCTAAAGAGAAATAAGGTAGTCATCTTATAAGGATGTTTTTAGCATGAGCTATGAGTTATACCAGGTTGAGTTTGAAAACCGAAGGAACAAGCTCGGAATGTTCTCGATGGAGATGGACTTAGGGCTAAGATGAGATAATAAGTGGCATACAGGAAGGTGTATGTCATCAACATTACCTAGTACATAAGAAGGTGAAGAGGTAATGGATGCTCTGGTTGAGATATATATCTGCCTAGTTTGGCTAGAAGAAGTTGTTAGACTAACCCTAAGTCTGGAAAAGAAGATATGTTTGGTTAACACTCTGATATGATGAGATCAGTTAATGGTTGTCTGGTTAGCCAGTCTAGTCTTTGATGCAATGAAAGGATGGTGGTAGAACCTCAGATGCACTTCTTTGGAAAAGAAGGTGATGAAACCCCAACTAGAGTGGTTTAGGAATTGATCTTGAAGAATAACGACATACATGAGATCATGATTTTAAGATCACCATACACCGTACTATGAAGATAATAAGTGACAGTAGTACTTTAGATACCTAAGATTATGTTGCATGTGGTATATGGCCATGCAAGCTGAGGGTGAAGGACGAACACCAGTAACCCAGTGCGTGGATATAAAGGATAAAGATTGAAAGGTAGTTCATCACTATGGATGTTTTAAGTCTTCCCTAGACCAAGGAAGGTCAAGATGCAATATGGGTTATGGTAAATCATCTTACCCAGATGACATGATAAAGAAAGAATTATGTCCAGGGACAGATTGGGTTGAAATACCTAGGATAAAGATGATTCAACTACACCATGTTGCGAGTTCAAAGGTTCTTAAGTTTGACCTAAAGGTTCCCTTCCAAAAGGTGGAAGTAGGTACATGAAGAACTCGATGTTAGTACAGTTTATCACCCCTAACTAATGGTTAGTATGATCTAGACTAAAGGGTCTGATGAGAGTATATGTGCTCATTCAGGGTGATAGCTAGAGATAGTTCTTGTCATATGAAAGATGTGATGATGACCACCATAGCCAGTATCGAGGTTTAAAGAAGCTATGTAAACGAGGTTGTGTCGGTCACCACTTCAGTAAGGTGACGTTGGTGAAAGGACCATGTGATGGTTAGAAAAGGACCACAGTGTGTGTAGATGAAGTCGCTTTGATCATGCAATGGCTGAAAGGAGCCTAGAGATGACGTGAGTCATGAGCAGATGCAGAGTAGACTGACATGTAGATCGCTGTGGGAGAATATGTGACATGAAAATCTGACCCCTCTAAGTTATATCTAAGAGAGATGAGTCCCCGATGCATGGGTTCTTTTGGTATGGTTTGGTGGAGAAGGTTAAGTTTGATCTTACCACTCAGGATAAAGTAATGTGTGATAAGTTCCATGATGTCCAATTTAGAGCACTATGTGAGGTACCCCGACCATGTGTTGAGCTATGAACCTAGTGAACCCCAAGGGAGGCTCAAATGGCCTAAGTCACCTGTGCAGTTTGATAGGCGCCAGGATGAAAGAACTTAGAGGAAAGAAAATGTGATGATAAAGGTTCTTTGAAAGCGCCGTGGGTAAGGTAAAGCCACATAGGGGCCAATGGTGGACATGGAAAAGTCATATCCTGATAATGTATCACTTATCCTTTTATTTTGCAATTTTGATATTTTATCTTTCTTTCCTATTTATTGGGACTCCTTGGATCCCAAGAAACTCTATTATTTCGAAATCCTTTTTATTGGATACTCATTATCCTTCTAGATGCATCTTTATGCATTATTTCAAATTATCTTGTTTATTTCTCATTAAAATATATCTTTTTGAGGATTTATCTTTATTTCTCTTTTATTTTCCTCATTGGTATTCCTTTTATCATTGGTAATCCTTGGGATACGAAGTTCCACCAAGGATAACCCAATTATACCCTTTTCCACTTATTTCCAACATTTTAACATTATTTTCAATCTCTTTCTTACTAATACTTAATTAAACTTGTCTTTTCTTATTGCCTTTTCTTTGCAACTTTGGACTCCTTGGAACCCAAGGAACCCAAGAGGCATGAAATCCATCCTTGTATTACATCATTTTGCCTTCTAGAGGTTTCTATTTCATTCTTTTCTCAAATATTCAATTTTCATTTACTAATTGAATTTTCTTGTTATTTGGGCCCAATAGCCAATAAAACCCACAATACAATCATCAAGGCCTTTTGTAAACTAAATCTATTTATCCCAAAAAAATCATATCTTTATTTGTTCACTAATCGTTAATATGAGAAATTACATTTCTCGGAAAATGAATCCAAAAATTGGGGTTGTAACATCCTTCCCCTCTTATGGGAATTTTATCCTCAAAATTCTATCAAGCAAATGAATTTTGTGATATTGATAAAAAAGAAAGTATTTTCTATTAAAAGAAAACATTATTTCGTGCCAATAGATTAATGGGAAAGTGCTAAGAGGATAAAGGAAGTGATTTTAAAAATTCTAATATATCTAAGTATTAAAGAAAATCAAGGGATAGTGAGGAGAGAGAAAGCTTGCTTCTCATTGAAGGAACAAGATTCCTATTATGAGAGGGCTTGTTTCCTCTTAGATGGACATCTTAGGGTGAGGATATCCTCCCCTATATAAGGGGTAGAAACCCCGGTTCAAGTTCAAGGAAGATCTCACGTAGCTCTACCTCTCCTCTTTGTTCTTTACATACAAAACCTAGCCGATATGGGTATAGACACCCTGGAACGATTGAGGGTTGTGGTTTGGTTCTGTTGGAGGCTCAACGCACCCACACAACCAAAGGAGAGCCTGGCAGTCATCCCTTTTCCCTACCCTCGACGTAGCAACCCCAAGACGACTACAAGGTCGGCCGCATAGGCAGACCTGGCTAGCACGGTCCAACAACTTTGGTCGTGAGATCCCTATACCCAGAGGAGTGCCGGGAAGCATCGGAGGTGGAGGGACCATCTTCGGAGGTCAGGGGTGTTCAGGAGAGGGATGAGGAGCAGCGCAGGTAGCATCTAGGGCGGAAATGACGCCCTGTCGCGAGGTTGAAGACGATCATATATTGTTTGATGAAAGTGCCCCTCTTGGGCATGAGGAAACAGTCTGTGACCCAGGGGTAAAAGTGACAATCAATTCTAATTTTAAGTCGACCCACAAGGTACATGCATGGGAGTTCTTTGCCTATGTGGCACCTCCTTATTGGTTGCTTTAAATTTTATTTGCGAAAATCGTAACTAATTCTAGGAAACTCAGATTGAAACAAGTCATATATGAAAATCGATCCTCAGAACAAGGGGAACACGAAGAAATTATGTATGAATCCTAATTCTGCTTGACTAAAAAAGTACATGGTTTTACATCTTTTGATGCATTAATTGATAGAAAACCCCTAGAATGAGGTAAAAACGAACATGATGAATCTTTTATATGTTTTTTTATCAATCTTAACCTGTTAAGAATAAAAGGAATGGTAAAATCATAAAAAGATGATTAGTATGTTGGTTTTAGGGTTTTATGATCATGAACATGGTTTAATAGAATAAAAACCCTGATTTGAGTAAATATGATTTTTAATGGTCATAACATGATATTGCAAGAATAAAACTATAATATAATGATTCTTGAACATAGTTTGGAATAGATAATTCTTAATGAAGATAATTGAGATGATTAGGGTTTTGTAGGAAACCTTAGAAACCCTAAATTGAATATAAAGGATACATATTTGAAGACTAATAGGTTAATTTGATAGATATTAACCTGTTGATTAATAATATAGAGTTTTCATCAGTTTTGTATACAAAATTGGTAGTTTTAGGGTTTTAATCCATAAATGAAGAATAATTCATATGGGAACCCTAATTGGGGTAAAAGAATAGGAAAACCATGATATTTTGGATTAAGGAAGTAATTACTAAATGATGATCCTACGATTGTTAAGAATATTAAAAGGAGAGAATTTAAAGGTTGTAAGTAGATTTGATGAATTAGGGTTCTTAATAACTAAGAATGGAGGCAAAACCCTAATTTCCAAGGAAACCCTAAAATTGGAATAGAAATCCTAAGGATGATGATGATATTGGATAAATATTAATAAAAGAAAATTGGTATATTTATTTCAGGATTCTATGCATGATTGGTTGCTTGATTGGGATTTCTATGTTCTGATTAATTCTGTATCTGAATCTGCAATACATGTATGTGATTACGCTTATGAATATATTGAGTTAGTTTTCTGAGGTTTACTGAAGTTTTCATCGATGAGATGAATTAATTGTTGGATGATTTTAATTCATGCAAACTATAATGTGGATATGACTATCACCTAAGATATGTGCCTACTAGCTCAGATCCTGGTCCCCTCTGTGGCTTAATAGTTGACCTAGTAAATCGCTACCAATGGAGTAGGTCCATCAGGTCATTAAATGACTTAGTAAATGGCTACCAATGGGGTAGGACCATCAAGTCATCATTAGTTAGATATTGGGCTACCTTCGGGTAGTGCCATGTGACTCTATTACCCTAGGTATTGGCTACCTGTAAGGTAGGTCCATGGGGGTAGGAATCTACCTAAAGAGATGTAGCATACAAGTCCACTACAGGGCTAGCACATAGTGAGGGGATAGGTAAGGATTGAGTAGTGTGGCTTAAAACGTAATCTTGGTTGTTAAATGATTAATTGAATGATTACATTGTTAAAAAATTTGCATGGTTATTGTTTCCCCCACATACCATCTTTGGATGACTGACGTTTAGTTTGTCAGCGTTTTAGGTACAAGCCAAAAGGACAAACAGTAAATTGTCATATTGTGAAATACATGAAGTAAAATGCAAGGAGGATTAGTTAGAGTAGAATACATACATGGATAGAAGTTTAGAAATCCAAAATTTACAAAAAGGTATGCAAAATTTTATTACAACTTTTCAGTATAGATTGTTGAAATTTAATAATTGTTCTTGGTTAAGTGTCGAACCTTTAATTTGGAAGTTATGGGTGCGGCTTCGACCTCTCAGTCTCCCTTAATTGGGGGTTATCGGGAGGTGGGGTCATAACAGTAGATTCTACCTTGTTTCTGAAGTACACTTCTAACAATTTTCTTATCATATAAATATATGTTGATGATATTGTTTTTGGTGGAACTAACCTTGATCTTTGCAAAGAATTTAGTGGTATTATGTAGAGTGAATTTGATATGAGTATGATGGGTGAACTCACACTCTTCCTCATCTTTCAAATCAAGAAAACAAAAGATGGGAACTTCATCAACCAAGGCAAGTATACAAGTGAACTACTCAAGCACTTTGGGATGGAGAACACCAAGCCGATGGACACACCCATGCCAAACACCACCAAATTTGACAAAGATGAAGAAGGTGAGAAGGTAGATGAGAAGCTCTATAGAGGTATGATTGGAATTTTACTTTACTTAACTGCCTCTAGACCTGATATAATGTTTAGTGTTGGCTTGTGTGCTCGCTTTCAATCAAATCCTAAGAAATCACATCTTATAGTTATTAATAGGATTTTAAGGTACTTAGCCAAAACCCAAAATTTTGGACTATGGTGTCCCAAGTCAAGGGACTTTACTCTTACTTCTTATATTGATGCGGATTATGTAGGGTGCTTGATTGATAGAAAGTGCACAAGTGGCACTTGCCTTCTCCTAGGACCATGCTTGGTGTCTTGGTTTTCCAAGAAACAGAGAACAATAGCATTATCAACCATAGAGGCTGAATACATTGCAACCAGGAGTTGTTGTGCCCATGTCCTATGGATGAAGCAAATGCTCCAAGACTTTAACATTCATTTTGATGCTTCTCCTATCTATTGTGATAATACTAGTGCAATTGACTTGTCATATAATCCTATCTTGCATATTATAGCTAAACATATAGATGTTTTCCATAATTTTCTGTGATCACATTGCCAAGAAGGATATCTATATCACGCAAGTGGACACAGAAAATCAGTTGGCGGACATTTTCACTAAACCTCCAGCTAGAGAGCAATTTAACTTTATTAGATCTAAACTGCTCATAACTACTTTGAATGAATATGATATGCCTTCTAGCTATTTTTCATCTATCCTATATGTTTTTGCCTCTATTTTGATCACCATTGCTTGCTAATATGCTTAAAATCAGTTTTTCATGTTCATTTTGGCTTGTTTTTCTATTGTTTTTGGGTATATTTTGCAAATGCATGTTTTACCACAAAATAGTACCCAATGATGAGTGATATGTGTCTAAGTATGTTCAAAATATATAATGGACTTCAAAAATAAATTTAGTCATCACTCTAATGGCTAGAAACTAGGATTTCTAATTTTAGGTCAGGTTGACCATCGGTCGAGTTGCCAACTCGACTGATCGGTGGTCGAGAGCTTTTTTAAAGAGTCTATTGGTCGAGTTTCCAAGTTTACAAAACTCGACCGATGGCTGAGTTGGAGCATATTTAAGATGGGTTCAGCCGACTAGTCTCCCTCTCAACTAGAGAAAAGTCGACCGATCCAACCTCCAGCTCCCTAAGCTCTCTACCCTAGCCCTAACTTTCATCTCCCTAGCCCTAGTTCGACCTAGCTTGGCCTCCCTTGACCTTACCTATTGCTAACCTAGGTCTGTGGATGATTTTTGGTGGTGAGGTTTTAGCTTTTGCTCTCTCCTTTCTCTCTATTTTTTGTCTCTATGGCATCCAATAGGAGGAAGAGGGCCACCCCTGCTAATGCACCTTCATCTTCGTCCACCTCCCACTTGATTCCGTTTGATGACACTTTCTTTGTCTCTAAGTGGCTCTAAATTGGTATAAGGAGCTACTTCCCTTGAATCCTTTCCCTTTTCATTCCCTATTTGAGACTAGACCACAAAGACAAGAGGTCATAGATCAAGTAGCATAGTTGCTTTAAGATCACCATCTCTCTGCCTTGGGTGTTGAACGTGTGTGCTATAACAATTCCATCACTAGCACCAAAGAGGTTCATGAATTGTGTGCTAACTTGCATTGGAATTACGACACCCTCATACCTCCACCTAATACTCAAGTAGTCCTCACATATATGATAGCCTAGAAGAAATTTCAAGTCTCTGAGGATATCCTAAACATCTTCTTTTCAGGTACTGAAGTGACTAACACCTGGCGTAAGAACTACCCAGAGTATTTTGACATAGTTGAGCCTGAAGCCTTCTGCAAGCTATTTGATCTTACTCTCCTAACATTCATAAGTTCTTAAAGAAGACTAAATTCATGTATAGGACGAAGTGCACCCTTCCCTGTTCTACCCTGGACCTCAAAAGACACATCCTCGCCCTAGTTGTTAACTGTAATATTCATCCAAAGAAGAATCAAACTGAGATTGCGAAAAATACTGTGGTGATCATGTATTATCTCTTGAAGAACATCGAACTCAAGTGGTCAAGATATATTATCAATCATATGACCTGATTTGAATTAGACAAGAATACATGTGGCACCCATCCACCCTATCCTGCCCTAATCTGTGGTCTGTTCCAGCTTGCCACTAGAAAATCTCTTTTCCATGACCTTCACTAAAAACATGCCTGTAAAGGAGTTTGCATTAGTGTGACCACTCTTTAGAAGTATGTGCCTATCCTATCCTACATCACACCTAGCGCCTCCACCTTTGCCTCTACCCAAGCACCTCCACCACCTCATCCTTCCCAACTTGCCCTGCCTCGTTCCATGTGTCAAATGAAACCCTTATGGGCTACATGATGAATCAACACACATACAACCTTCAGGTATAGGAGCACCTGCATTAGGACCTCTATTCCATTATGTCTAACATGAACATGTCTTGTACACACCCTTACCCAGCCTACCGGCCCGACCCAGGAGGTGACTATGCATCCTATGAATATGATCACTTTTACCCTGCCCCTCCACCTGCACATTCTACTGCTGCACCCCCTACTGCTGGTAGATCTACCCCTGGTGTCTTGTCTCTGCCAGCTGGCCCCTTAGCCACTTTGCTTGCTAGCCTCAGTAGTTCTATTCCTTCCTTCCCACATACTAATGAGCTCCATGCTCTTGGTATGTCTTGGGATGAGCAGAATGCACGTTGGCCCGATCGTGGTTTCGGTCCCTCTACTGATAAAGAGACGTTGAACAAGGTTGATGAGGAGGTTGTTGATGCTGACGAGGAGGCTAATGAGGATGATGGTGATGCTTTTAATGATGGCTCTGAAGGCTTTGTTGGTGCCTCCAGTGATGAAGGTGATGTTGTTCTCTCTACTGCACCTTCAGATGGAGATGATGACTATGAGCCTGACGCTTTCGATGGTGATGATGATGATGTTGTGGACATAAATAGCTTAGATGTTTAGTTGTTCTAGTTTTTAGTATAGTAGTTGATCATATATATTTTTCAAGGATATTTTGTATTAAAAACATTTAGGCACATGTTCTAAGTTGTACTATTTTATCATCCAACTTTCATCATTTTGGTTTGTAATTATTTTTTGAGAACTTACTTTTTGGGTTGTAATCTTAATCCTTTGTACACTTACTCTTTGATTTACTATATCTCATGAGTTGGTTCCATGTTTTACCATATTTTGATTATGACTTAGATTGTTTGTTTCTCTTGTCTCTGTTTGGTGTATGCTTTAAGATTGCATGTTATGGATGAATGCTTAGTTGTGCTTGGAGAAGACCTAATTCTGTGCTCTTCTACCTCCCTTTCCCTTTTGATAATGTCAAAAGGGGAAGAGAAGTTCAATGTTTTGAAGCTCAACCTTATTGTTTTTATTTCCTATGTTTACCTTTTCTTTTTCATTATATGCTTTATTATGTGACTTGTTAAAGGACCATATAGTATATATATATATATGTGATGTTACTTTGTGTAGATAGACTAACTATGCAGGTAAGAGTAAGCATAGATTGAGGGGGATCAATTCACATTGTTCAAATCTTAAATCCCCTTAAAATTCACAAGGAAAAGGTATAACTTCAATATCCCTTTAAATATGATTGAGGAATGGTTTGCCATTGTCAAAAAGGGAGAGAATGTTGACTTGAGAGTTATACATTGCCCATATTTTAATAACGACTTAACCGTTCCATTCCTATGTATCTAATATGCGTGTTGAAGATTGATTTCAAGCTTTAGGTACATGAAAAGGATCAAATTATACAATCCCTAGCTTGTTCAAGTTCAAGTCAAATGTAATATATGTGTGCAATTTGAGAAATCACTCCAAATGACCTTGGATAATTTTTGTAATCACTTTTATTGATGATATGACTTGTAACTAAGATGATAAATAATAAGGGACACTTAATTCCAAGGTTTAATCACTCAAATGTCAATTTAGAAAATTTGTTATAGACTATTCATCGGTCTAGTTGGAAACTCGACCGATCCTATAATGAATTTTCTGAAGATGACCCATTGGTCAAGTTGCACACTCACATATCTCGATTGACCAACTCACTGAGAAAATCTTATTTTTGGTCATCGGTCGAGTTTCCCAGAACAAACTTGACCGATAGTTTGAAAATTGGCTTTGTCATTTAGCGGATCAGTCGAGTTACCTTTATTGAAACTCGACCGAATGTACTGTATAAAAACACAAAAAAAGTAATTATAACCATTGGTGAGTTATTTTGGGTGAAAATAGATCTGTTGCATCTTAGAAAACAACTATCGTTTGACCCTAACTGATCCCACACTCAAGGGAACACCCCTAGCTATAAATAGGACCCCTTGGAGTTCATTCCAAGTTTACTCATTCATGCTATTCTAAGTCCTTGCTATAGTTGAGTGTGTTGCAACTCCTTGAACCCCTTTCTCTCTAGTTTACACTTCATTTCGTGATTATGAGTGAGATAGGCTAGTTGTAAGAGAGCTATTTCCTTGTGCTTGTAAAGCTCTCATCCATTTCATCTTCCCTACCCCTTTCCTCCATGAAGTAAAGGTGAATCAAGCTACTCTGAGTAAAGGTGGAGTTGTTGTTATTCTTCTTTAAGGTTTAAGAAGAGGTGAAGATCTTCTCCAGGTCAAGGAGAAGGCAAAGGCTGAAGATCCAAGAAGAGTGGGAAAATCCTTAAAGGCGGAAGACTTGTGCAAGAGTAGGTAAGACCTTGGAGAAGGCTAAAGACTCTTGGAAAAGTGGGTAAGTCCTTGGTAAGGTGGAAAACTCTTGATGCTTGGATGGATAAGTCCTTTGGTGGTCTTATAACACCCGCATCCCATGATTATCATTAATCATGAGATTAAGGCATAATTTTGATGAAAAATCCACCATATTTTTTTATCTAAATATATTATAATAACACTTAGTGAATGATAAGTCTTGATTAAAGATAACAACAAGACACAATAGAACTTGTCTAATTACACAGAAGCAAGAGTTTCACACTTAATATACATCATGTACAATACATTTCAAACTTCTCTCTTTTCTCACTTTTTCAATCCTAGGATCCAGGGGAAGGATAAGAGACCCTCTAACTATTCTAACTACTCTTCCTTTAAGACCTCTGAGCTAATCTTGATTAAAGTTGGCTTTTGACTCCTCAAGAAGAGTTGATTCTTTACCTGAAAAATTGTTCAGTAGGTTGGTGAGCTAGTGACTCAGTGAGTAGAGAATCAACAAGTAACCAATATTTATGATGTTTACAAGTAATAGAACTCAAATGCAATCATGTAAGCATGGTAGTTTAAAATTGTAATTCATTCAGCACGGAAATAGTACATATATTGAATTTAATAAAAGGATAATCTAACTATTTACATTATTTAAAATCCTATTATTATGCCTTTAGACCCACATGAGGTGTATCACAACATGTGGAAGTATCACAACAAGCTACGATCTCATTGTACAAGACTTAGAAGCATGCCCGAGTTCCTAAGTCTTTAATTTCAATACCATGTCTGCAGCTGGCATTGGCACGTCTGCCTCTCAACAGCTAATGGGAGCGACCAGATATCTCAGACTCCACCTCTCAACCTGGGTACTCAGGTGGTGAGTCAAAGCCCTCAGGCTTAAAGTGTTGGTATATATGCCCATAGAGCCATCCCAAGTGATTGCATGGAGTCAGACATTAATTAATCAATTAATATGATTATTTGGTTAATTAATGAACTCTAGAATATTCTAATTAATCAATGTTTATTTTTACCAATGAGTTTAGGAAACCCTACTTCCCTTCATCTCCTATTTAAAGGAGGTTGACGACCGATATCTATACAAGATATTGAGAGAGGCTTTTCAGTTTACGCTCACGTACGTAAACCCTAGCCATCACCGTCCTCAAGATAGAAAGGAGAGCATCGTGACGCTAGCACACCGCCGCAAAGAGACAAATCCTTCCTGCCGGCTTAGAAAGCGCGACGTGGAGTTACAGTCCATCCACGTGGACGAAGTAGAGACACATACACTGAGACACCTGTGTTCAAAGGACATCTACGACCATCTGTAAGTGCTACGAGTAGCATACATCACCGCACAAAGAAACAACACCAGATTTTCCTACGAAGTGCTTGACAAACGGGAGAGAAGTTCTGTCTGTGTAGAGCAGTAGCGTTGCACATCGTCGTGTAGCGGGACATCGCCGGACTTGCTCTGTGATAAGGTATATCCCGCAAACACTCCTTCTGAATACACTGTTGTCAATGAGATCCTGTATCGGGTTGTGTAGATTTTTGTTGCTTCCACCACGCATGTTTTCTCCATAAAACCCAACATAAAGTGCATCAGTGGACCTACCGACTACTGATTACTACAACATGTAGCACAGGTACCACCGACATCCCCGGTTGGTATTGGGTACCACACTGGTCAAACCTCCACACCCTACTGGTACGCTCCGACTTACCTCGATGTGGACTACCTCCATTCGGGAAACCGTTTCCTCCCCACAGCGCATGCCTCATCATGTGAGGATTCTACAATGTCCATGTAATCTAATGTCTAGTGATGTTTAGTTAATATTACATGTATCATCATCGTAGCTAATGATTAACCTATTTCTAACTATTAACTGTCTCACATTTAAATAATAAATCACTAAATTATTTTCATATATTCACAACCATACTTCAACTCTTAAAACATGAACTAGGGAAACCTCTCTTTCCAATGCCTCAATTTACACATTCATCACCTGTCGAATCACACCAATTCACAAGACAACTTTCAACATGGTAACACATCACTATTAATATGATTAATAAAGCATTTCAACTACTGGTTTTACCATATACGTTTATTTAAAGCATCAAAAATATCATAGAGAAAGAATCAAACACTGGAAACTAATATTTGAATTGGTATGCTTTAAATCAAGGTTAAAAGATGATTATCTACTCACAGACTTCGTCCAAGATCACTGATCTTAGTCTTTCACCAACAAATCTCGGATCTTAGCTCACACAAGTCAGGATCAAGCTTTAAATCTCAAGATCTCGTTTAAAACAACCCTTTAATGTGTTTCTTGGTCCTAAAGAGGATCTGTTGTAGGTAGAAGATAAGATTGGGGGTCAAGCCAAACCTCAAAATTGCTCGATTAGGGATCTCAAGAAAGGGAGAACGAAGAAAAGGAAGAATCAAGGGTTAAACCTACTTACCAAGTCGAATATATAACAACCCCTTTTGAGTTTTGTTGTTCTTCACATTCTTTCCCAAAAATCACACTAGAAGTCACCTTCTCATCGAGAAAGGTGTCTGGGATGATAGAGGATTGAATCACGGTTCCAAGCACTTTGTTTTGTTGAAAATAAATAATCATAGCTCGAGATAAGACCGTTCTACAATTTTCTATCTTGGGCGGCGTCGATCGCGGTCGCGGTATTGACACACCATCATGGTCACAGTGTCAATGCAACATCACATGTCATGGTGTAGACCGTAGGTCGTAGTGTCGATGCAGCTTCGGTCGTGGTGTTGACGCAACATCGCAGTGTCGACCGTGGTCGTGGTGCTCTGTATATGTTTACTAAAATGGGCATAAATCTCTCATTTTAACTCCGATTTAGTTCATTTTTTTTTGGATTCATAATTGAATTCTCTACAATAAAAAATATTATTTTGATTATATTCTCAAATGAAAAATCATTTATTAATTATTTCCTCCAATTTTGTTAACTCTCTTCTTGCATACATGTATGGGTTAATGCTATATTAACTCAAACTTCAATCTTTATAGTATGCTTAAGTCATGATTATGAGTTGCCCAAACAAGTATTTAAGGTTACCAAAGTTAAGATAAAGTACAAGATGAAATATTACTAACAAAAACATGACAATATCTTAAAACTCTAGGATTACTAGCAAAGCTAGGAACGGGTTGTAACAATTCTCCATCTCTAATAAAATATTTGTCTCAAAATTTCTAAAAGAAGAAAGAATACTTGTTAAAAATATCTGTCTCCACTTCCCAGGTAGCTTCTTCTACACCATGATTTCTCCAAAGAACCTTTACTAGGGGTATCTCTCTCTTTTTAAGCTTTCAGATTCTACTGTCTAGAATTTGAATTGGTCCTTCAATATAAGAGATATCCTCTCTCAACTATATATGATACATGTCTACAATCTTTTCTGTACCAGGACGACACTTCTTCAACATTGATGCATGAAAGACATCGTGTAAATTGGCGAACTCCAATGGCAACTCCAATTTATATGCAACTGATCCAATTCTTTGAATAATTGGATAGGGACCCATGTATCTTGGAGTTAGTTTGCCTCACTTTCCAAACCTTAGCACACCTTTCCATGGTGAAACTTTCAAATAACCCTCATCCCCAACCTCAAATTGAAGTGGTCTATGCCTTTTGTCTGCATAACTTTTCTATCTATCATGAGCTGCCTTCAACTGTTGTCTGATCACATATATCTTTTTTGTAGTTTCTTCTGCCAACTTTGGGCCTAAAATTTGCCTTTCTCCAACTTCATACCAACAAATCAGAGATCTACATTTTCTTCCATACAAGGCTTCATAAAGTGCCATGCCTAAGCTGGAATGGTGACTATTGTTATAGGCAAACTCCATTAGACTGAGATGATCATCCCAACTACCACTGAACTGCAAAACACATGCTCTTTGCATATCCTCCATGGTCTTAATTGTCCTCTCTGACTATCCATCTGTCTAAGGATGAAATGTTGTGCTAAATTTCAACTTTATTCCCAAGGAACGCTGCAATTGATTCCAAAGCCTAGATGTAAATTTAGGATCTCTATCAGATATTATAGAAATAGGTATTCCATGCAATCTAACTACCTCAACTTTGGTGTATTCCACATTGTCTTAATTGGTAGAAAGTGAGAAGACTTTGTTAGCCTATCTACTATTACCCAAATTGATTCGAAACCACGTGGTGTCCTAGGTAATCCAAACACAAAATCCATGGTGATATGCTCCCACTTCCATTCATGGATAGGAAGTGATTACAGAGTACCTGCTGACTTCTGATGTTCAGCCTTGACTTGTTGACATACATCACACTTAGCCACATACTTAGCCACATCCTTCTTCATACTAACCACCAATACAACTCCTTCAAGTTTTTATACATCTTTGTGTTACCAGGATGCATTGTATACATAGAAGAATGAGCTTCCTAAAGAATTTGCTTCTGTAACTCAGTGTCATCTGGAACACACAATCTATCATGTAGATACAATAATCCATCATTTGAAAATCTAAACTCTGATCTCTTTCCTTTCTTCATATCATGAATGATCTGTTGCAATTCTCTATGACAATGCTAAAGCTCTGGAATCTAATAAAAAATGTAGGTCTAACCTGCATTTGTGCAATCAGTCCACCTTGATCAGACACATTCAGATCCAAATTCATCTCTATCATCTTAACTAACATGTCTCTTTTTACACATGCCATTGAAAACATTTCAACAGACGTTGTTGACTTTCTACTCAGAGCATCTGCTACTACATTGGCCTTTCTAGGATGATAATCAATAGTGAGATCATAATCCTTTATAAGCTCCAACCATCTGCGTTGTCTCAGATTGAGATCCCTTTGTGTGAAAATATACTTCAGACTCTTATGATCAGTAAAGACTTGACATGATTCACCATATAGATAATGACGCCATGTCTTTAGAGCATGCACTACTGCTGCAAACTCAAGATCATGTGTGGGATAATTCTCTTAATTCTTCTTAAGTTGTCTATAAGTATAGGCCACCACTTTCCCTTATTGCATAAGAACATATCCTAAACCTCTCCTGGATGCATCACAAAAAACCACATAGCCCTTATCTTCCTCCAGTAATATCAAGATTGGTGTTGTAGTTAACTTCTTTAAAATTTGGAAACTTTTTTCACATGACTCAGACCAAACAAAAGGTACATCCTTCCTTGTTAAGCATGTAAGAGGCACCACTATTGCATTGAAGTTCCTTATAAACCTCCTGTAATATCCTACTAACCCTAGGAAACTTCTAATCTCAGTAGGGGTCGTATGTTTCTCCCATTGAAGAATATATACTACCTTCATAGGGTCAACATTAACCCCTTCTCTTGATATGACATGTCCAAGGAAAGATACTTCAGCCAACCAAAACTCACATTTGCTAAACTTAGCATTAAGCTGATGTTTCCTTAACAACTACAAGGCTATCCTCAGATGTTTCTCATGTTGTTCTGCATCTTTAGAATATAAAAAGATGTCATCTATAAGCACTACTATGAAATGATCTTAATATGGTCTGAAAATCCTATTCATCAAGGCCATAAAGGCTACATGGGCATTTGTTAATCCAAAAGACAAAACTACAAACTCATAGTGTCCATACCTCATTCTGAATGCTGACATAGGTTCATCATATGCTTTTATCCTTAGCTGATGATAACCTGATCTGGGATCTATCTTTGAAAAGATTGTTGCCTCACAACGTTTATCAAATAGGTCTTCAATCCTAGGCAAAGGATATTTATTCTTAATTGTTATCTTATTCAATTGTCTGTAGTTTATACACAACCACATGGTTCCATCTTTCTTTTTCACAAATAGTACTGGAGCTCCCCAAGGTGATGTATTGGGTTGAATAAATCCTTTATTCAATAACTCCTGTAACTGGGTTTTCAATTCCATTAACTCCCTAGGTGCCATTCTATATGCAAGTAATGCTACTGGATGGCTACTAGGTAAAGTCTATATCTCAAAGTCAATATATCTTTCAGGTGGTAAACCTGGTAACTCATTAGGGAAGACATCTGAAAACTCACATACTACTGGAATATCTGCTAGACTGACTGCTCTTTTCTCTGCCCTAGCATCCACCACATGTGCTAAAAAGGCCTCACACCCCTTTCTCATCATCTTATCAGCTACAACAGCTGATACTATACATGTGGGCAAGACTTTTCTATCTCCAGTAAAGACACATGAAAAACCACCTTATTGAATGATAGCTTCTTTCTTCCAACAATCTAACTGGACATGATATGTCTCAAGGTAGTCCATACCCAAAATTATTTGTAAAGAATTAATATCTAAGGGCATGAGATTAACTGCTATTGTATACCCACTAAAACTTAATAGAGATCTAGGGCATACTTCTGTCAAAACTGAGGATTCACCCAGTGGAACTTTTAACAACAACTCATAAGATAAATCCTAGGTTAGAAGATTTAGTCCACTAACTATCGATCTTTGAATGAAAGAATGTGTTGCACCATGATCTATTAATACTTTAATAGAAATATTATTAAAGAGAAGCATCTCACCTATCACAACTCTGGGTGGAACTACACCTTCAGATGGTGTCATTGAGAAGAAACGTCCAGTAGCTCTCCCTCTACCACGCTGTCCTCATTGTCCACTACTGGTACTAGGTTCTCCCCCTCTAGAACCTTAAGACACTGAAAAACTTGCCCCTCTAACTGGAACCTACCTCTGTGGAGTCTGAAACTGTAATTGTGAACCTTGTTCAGAAACATATTGAAGCTTTGGGCAGTCCCTTTTTATATGTCCCATCTGTCCACAATGAAAACATATTGGACAGTTAGTTCCCCAGCACTGACCAAAATGTGCCCTGCCGCAATTATCACATATGGATGCAACATGTCTCTACGGTCCTGCCATTGACATTGAAGATCCTAAAGGCCTAGTTGGAGGTGTCCATGTAATAAAAAAGATTATGACAACCTTTATAGGCTGCCCCCGTGTCCTTTTCCCAGCCATAGCCTGGATAGCTGGCGGGTGGTAAATACAACGCTTAGCATGGGGCTCGAACCTGGGTTCCCCCCGGAAGGGGACACCATGCCTACCACATGAGCTACACTGTAGACTGTGTATTCCATCTTCCCGAATTGGTCCTTCCTCCACTTGGTGAAAACCTAGATCCTTTCTCTCAAAAAAACCAAGTCCTCGTCCTATCCTGGAAAGGAAACCAACACCTTCCTTGTATCCACCACTACTTTGTCCCCCTCTTATAAAGTCTCCATATCTTTTCTTACATTCAGACTGCTTACCAGCATTAACTGACTCTTCTACACGTCTCACTGCTTCCACAAATTCCCCAAAGTTTTCTTTGTCTCTTCGACCAATGGCTGACACAGTGTATCTAATCTCTGATCTTAATCCTTGTTGAAATCTTCTGCACTTTTCTACATCATCATGCACAAGTTGTGGATAGAAATTTGCCAACCTTGTGAAATATGCCTCGTATTCGCCAATTGTCATACTTCCTAGTCTGATATTCTCCAACTGTTTAATCTTACCACTTAGGAAGGTAGGAGGAAAATACTTAAGGTGAAACTCATCCACAAAGTCCTTCTAGGTCATCTCTACATTTCTCCTTTTATCTTCAACTCCTCACCACCACAACTCAACATCTCCCTTGAGTAAATAGACTGCATGATTGATTTCCTTATCTTTTGATAGTTCCATTAGGCGAAAGACCTTTTCTAGTTGTCGAAGCCACACCTCCGCCACAACTAGATCTGTTGTTCCAAAAAATTCCCACCAAGCTTGTTCACCAACTCATAGGATCTCAGCAGATCCTTACTAGAAGATGAAGACTTCCTGTCCATCTTGTATTTTTGTTTTATCTAAAGAAAAATATGATACATCCTTGTTGCCTCATTATCCTCTTCACCTTGAGCCACTGCTCAAGGGATAGGGCCATAATGGCTCTTAGCTTGTTCCTCACCATGTCCACGTCCTCTTCCTTCGATCTACATATCCATAACAAAACACATCTGTTAGAAAATTGCAGTTCAAAGAGGAAAAATCATAATCCTATTGGTCTATTATCACCCATGTCCCAAACCTGAATTCATTTTAGGTTCAACCTATGCTTTGATACCAAAATTGTAATGCCTGCATCCCACAATTACAATTAATCATGAGTGGGCATAATTTTGATGAAATATATGCCATATGTTTTTTTCTCTAAATATATTATAATAACACTTACTAAACGACAAGTCTTGATTATACATAACAACAAGACACAACAGAACTTGTCTTATTACACAGAAGAAAGAGTTTCATACTTAATATACATCATGTACATTACATTTTCAAACTTCACTCTTTTTTCACTTTTTCTATACCAGGGTCCAGGGGAAGGATAAGAGACCCTCTACTATTATAACTAATCTTCTTTCAAGACCTCTAAGCTAATCTTAATTAAAGTTGGCTCCTGACTCCTCAGGAAGAGCTAATCTTTTACCTGAAAAATTGTTTAATAGGTTGGTGAGCTACTGGCTCAATGAGTAGAGAATCAACAGGTAACCAAGATATTTATGATGCTTACAAGTAATAGAACTCAAATGCAATCATGTAAGCATGGAAATTTAAAATTGTAATTCATTCAACATGGCAGTAATACATATATTGAATGTAATAAAAGGATAACCTAACTATTTACATTATTTCAAATCTAGTTATTATGCCTTTGGACCCACATGAGGTGTACCACAACATGGGTCAATATCACAACAAGATATGATATCACTGTACAAGACTTAGAAGCATGACTGGGTTCCTAAGTCTTTAATCTCAATACCATGTCTGTAGCTGGCATCGACACGTCTCCCTCTCGATAGCTAATGGGAGCAGTTGGATATCTCAGACTCCACCTCTCAACCTGGGTACTCAGGCAGTGAGTCAAAGCCCTCAGGCTTAAAGTGCATCAGTGGACCTACCGACCACTGATTACTACAACATGTAGCACAGGTACCACCAGCATCCCCGGTTGGTGTTGGGTACCACACAACTATAAGGAGTTTGCCCTACTGGTCAAACCCCCGCACCCTACTGGTACGCTTCGGCTTACCTTGGTCTGGACTACCTCCAGTTAGGAAACCGTTTCCTCCCCACATCACAGGCCGCATCCTGTGAGGATTCTACAATGTCCATGGCATCTAATGTCTAGTGATGTTTAGTTAATATAACATGTTTCATCATCGTAGCTAATGATTACCCTATTTCTAACAATTAAGTGTCTCACATTTAAATAATAAATCACTAAATAATTTTCATATATTTCAGAACCATACTTCAACTCTTAAAACATGAACTAGGAAAACCTATCTTTCCAGTGCCTAAATTTACACATTCATCACCTGTCGAACCACAAAAATGCACAAGACAACTTTCAACATGGTAATACATCATTATTAATATGATTAATAAAGCATTTCAACTATTGATTTCACCATATACATTTATTTAAAGCATAACAAATATCATAGAGTAAGAATCAAACACTGGAAACTATTATTTGAATTGGTATGCTTTAAATAAAGGTTAAAAGATGATTATCTACTCACAAACTTCGTCCAGGATCACTGATCTTAGTCTTTTCACCAACTAATTTCAGATCTTAGCTCATACAAGTTAGGATCAAGCTTTAAACCTCTAGATCTCATTCAAAACAACCCTTTAATGTGTTTCTCGGTCATAAAGAGGATCTACTGTAGGTATAAGATAAGATTATGGGTCAAAAAAAATATCGAAATCACTGGATTAGGGATCTCGAACAAGCGAGAATGAAGAAAAGGAAGAATCAAGGGTTAAACATACTTACCAAGTCGAATCAATAACAACCCCTTTTGATTTATGTTGTTCTTCACGCTCATTCTCAAAAATCGCACTCTAAGTCACCTTCCAGGTCACCTTCTCGTCGAGCAAGATGTCTAGGTTGATAGATGATTAAATTGCAATTCCAACACACTTCGTTTCATTAAAAATAGATAAGCATATCTTGAGATAAGATCGTTCTACGATTTGTTGTCCTGGGCGGCGTCGATCGCGGTCGCGGTGTCGACGCAACGTTGCGGTCATAATGTCAACGTAGTGACGCGGGTCGTGGTGTCGATGCAGCATTGGTCACAGTGTCAATGCAGTGTTGTGGGTTGCGCTGTAGACCGCAGGTCGCGGTGTCGACGCACCGTCGGTCGCAGTGCTCTGTATATGTTTACTAAAAAGGACATAACTCTCTCATTTTAACTCCGATTTGGCTCATTATTTTTTTGTTGGATTCATAATTTAATTCTATATAATATTCAAGTATCATTTTTATAATATTATAAAATTAAAAATCATTTATTAATTATTTCCTCCAATGTCATTAACTCTCTTCTTGCACACATGTATGGGTTAATGCTATATTAACCCCAACTCAGATATTTATAGTATGCTTAAGTGTTATTATGACTTGACCAAATAAGTATTTAAGGTTACGAAAGTTAAGATAAAGCACAAGATAAAATATTACTAAAAAAATATGACAAGCATTAAGATTATCTTAAAACTCTAGGATTACCAGCAAAGCTAGGAGCGGGTTGTAATAGGTCTTGTCTTGTAACTCTTATTGGTGAATATATAGAGAAAAACACTTTCAAAGTCCTAGAAGCTGACCTATCTAGGTAGTGGACTGACTCTCTCCTAGTTTGGAGAGTGGAACCACTCTACGTGACCTTGTCAAGTGCTTGCTATAAATTCCCCTCATCCTTGCTATGCTTGTTAGTTAGGACTTCAAATTGCACATAAGCTATTGGTTTTAATTTGATATAATTTAAAGGTTTAATATTTCTTGTGAGACTTTTTGAAGATCTATTCACCCCCTCTAGAGCTATGGATCCAATGGTTATCCCTCCCATAGGTGTACTAGTCACCAACTTGCTCTCCCACATTTGTTCTCCCTTGTAATCCCTCTCTATATCGGGTAGGACCTGCTTGGGTTCTCTTAGTTACCACAACTAGAGAAGACAAATAGTTTTTAAAGGCAATTGATGTATCTGAGAAACCCCCGATACCCGTCTATTTATAGGAGGGTATAGGTTTAGGGTCCCCAGTCTGTGTGGAAGTGAAAGGGACTAAAATATCACAAATTTCACAACTTGAGAGCAGAGAACTAGTCAATTCGCCAAGTGAACCAGTCAGTTGGCATGCAAGCCGATCGGTTACCCTAGTGAACCAGTCATTTTGTCATGTTTCCCAATCGCATATGAATTAGCAATTCTATTCCAAATGAATGGATGACATGATGTCAACACTAATCCTTGATACAATCGAATTACACCATGAACCGAGCATTTCTCTCAGCAAAAATGGTCATCTCGCACCATGAACCGCTCTGACCAATGGTTTTGCTCCCCATCTCAGCTAGACTTCATCCAACGCAATATCCAATCAACCTAATACTCCAACTGGTCATTTCATCACATGAGGCGATCAGTTGGAAGTCCAATCAATTGATTTGTTGCTTGAATTGAATACCTAAACACTTTCGAAATTAATTCATTTATAATTCATGATCAAAACTCCAATTCTAGGTGAATCCTTTATGTGTGACCCTATAGGTCCCATATTATGTTGTTAGTGAATGTCCATAACCAATTATGAAATCAAAAGCAATGAGTGGTGCCTAGTCACACATCAATGCTACCCAAGTAAGGAACTACACATCAATGCTACCCAAGGAACCACACATCAATGCTACCCAAGTAAATAGAAAGTTGGAGAACAATTTAAACCTACAACATGTGTATGATGTTAAAATGTTTGTATAGTTCCTTTGTCACTGATATGCAAATTGAACTCGAGGCATGGAGTATTCATCCTCTTCAACATTCAATTTTGTTTCTTGAACCAGAGGAGACTGTCTGAGATATATGTAAGCTCAATATCACATATTGACTCACATGTGCATGGCCATACATTTATCAGTCTCGCTTATAAGAGGCCTAGGATATCATACTCCTATAGGAGGGAAAAATCCCATCTACATCACTCACAGTCAGTCCCCATGTGTCACAGTAACCCAATCATCATTGTTATGGAAACCCTTTTTTAGGATTACGTTAGATGATGTCAAAGTACACTAAACAACATGTTATGAGTCTAGTGACTACAGGTCTAAGAACCACAATCACCACCAATACTATGAGAGCTTTCTATGACTACTGTCATAATGGATTCCATGTGTCAGTCTCATGGTGGGTCTACCCAATACATTGTTCTCTAACATGTATATGTGTTCTTGGTTTGATATCAAATATCATGACTAATGAGATTCTATCATCAACCAACACACACTCTAGTCCTATGTGTTAATTCTATCTATCTGCCTTCCACAATAACATCCAACTAGGGACATAACGAGAATGTATATGCTCTTAACATCTATATGATCTCATTGTTCAAGCCATTCACTTGAATACATACATTATTGAGTAATATCATTCTCTAGACATATATTATGTTACATCATTATCTCATAACTGAATAAAATAGAATAAATTAGAAGCTTGTCATTACAATCATCATATTATTGGCTCTCTGGGTATACATACCAATACATCTCACATAGAGTATGGGACCCACCAAACATATCCTAACCCCAAACTCCCAATACTGAGGCCAGTTCTACTATGAGACTTTTTCCTCATCCGCTTCTCCACTACCTCAATATCCATTACAATAGGGATTTTCTTCCCTCGATCTTAGGTTTGGGATTTGTTTGGGACAAGAAAACTTCTATGTTTGGTGTGGAGGTCAGTGATATATACTAATTCTAACCCTTGTCTTCCTTTCCTAGAACTTCTTTTTTATCATATTTTTCTTGTGTATAGTTTGCTTTCTTAAAAAGTTAGTTTTCTTTTTAATTATGCAAATTGCCCCTTATCTAGTCGGCCAGATGAAAAGACTTTTCTTACCAATGTACCCCTTTTTGAATGTAGTAAACCATTTTTGCAAATTGTTTTTACAAATTACCATGATTAGAACTCACCATGTCACCTAGGATCCTAGACTAGCATTACTTCCTAGGAATGTTGACAAGCCTTATTGCATTGATGAGGATCAAATACAAATTTTCTCTATTTTTAACTGCAAAGTAACTTATCATATCTCTTTTATAATTTGGTGAATGGAAGAGCCAAACCAATACAATGACACTCCCTAAAAAAAGAAGTTAGAGCACAGGACCGGGCTTCATCCAGCATTTTCATCCCCCTTTCCTCACAAAAAGAAAACAAACTAAAAAACCATCATATGAAAAACCACAAGTCTGAGGTGTCATGATCATCCCCCTTTCACCATTCCTTCCATACCCCTTGTAAATTTAAAAGGATCTTACCATCAAAAGATGCTAAAGTGCACATTAAAAATACAGTCAATGTACCTTCCGTACATAAATAAAATGATATCAAGTCAAAGAGAGCAAGGATCCTCTTCTTCTATACCTCATTCATCCCTGTTCCTATGCAAAACTTACAATAAAATGTGGGAATGTCAAAATGAAAGGGATATAAAGCTTTTTTTCCTAACAAAGTCCTTATATAGAAATAGGGTAAGAAACATGTTTTAATAGGGAATGTGGAATTTTGTATTTTTTGATTCTATGAGATTGGGTCTCTTGGCCAACAAAAGGAGATAAGAAACAAAGTAATGCTATGAAGGCAAGTAAAGATATGTTGTTAGTACAAATTGGAATAATTTTTGATTCATTGTTGCTTGAGGACAAGAAAATATTCAAGTCCGGGGTAGTTGGATCGATGCATATTTATTTCTTTTTTGATTGCATCTTTTGAGTATTTTCCTATCATTTTATCTTACTTTTTCCAAATTTCTAGAAATAATCACAATTTACTTGCTTTCAAGCCATTAATTAGAATTCTTATCATTTTCGCTCATACTATGCAGATTCTAACCTCATTCATATTTTTTGAACTTTATAATACAAGAGCCTGCTTTGCTTCTTGGAAATCAAAAGACCAAAGACTTCAATTACAAATTTCCAAGCGATTCAATACTAGGGTCGAGTGATTCAATCTGTGAGTTGATCAACTCACTTCCCCAAAACGCTCATTCTAGTATTCTAATAGGCCTTTTCATGGCATCAATCCATTGCCTCAACATTCTACTCATCATCTAAACCGACTAGTTCGATAGCTGAAATGGTAGACTTATACCACACATTGGTCGAGTTAGAAGTCTGAACTAGGTGTTTCAAAGCTCCAAGCGGCCAATAAATTCTATGGAGACCAAGCCTTGGTCAATAGTCCACCCCTACCCCTATTTTATGGTTTTGACCTACTTCCCTAGGACCAAAGACCTACAAACACAAGTCGGGTGACTCATGGCATGGACTAGTCGACTCACGGTCAATGAACAAACTTTTGACAGTGTCACCATCCAATTTTATTGTCGAGTTTTTATCCCTCCTTCCCCTATAAAAGGAGGGGATACTCTACAAAGTACCCATTCCAAATTTTTTATGTTGTTTAGTTATAAACTCTCTTTACTTCTCTCATTGGAATTCTTGTATGGTTGCATTCTTCTTCAATAAAAAATTCTAGTTTTCAAAATTTTCTTGGTCTTCTTATGCATTGGAGAAGGAATTAAAAAGAGAAGCCATTTAATTGGCACTAGTCCAGAGTCCCTTTGTATTCTTCTTCTCAACTAGTCTATGGCTCCTCTTCTTTCTCCCTTCATTCCTTCTTTAATTTTCCACAGATCGTGAGTAGTTCTTTATATCGAGGCATGGGGGATAGCCCCATGGACATAGTTACTTAAATTGATGTTGTATTATGACATAACTTACTAGATGGCATTTTGTTTGATCTATTGTTGTCTTTATCAACTTGATCTCTTGATTTTACCACATGTTAGTGTTGGGTGATGAGATTTAAGACCCCAAGGCTCGAACAACCAAACATATGCATAAAGCTCTGATGAAAGCTTAGAAGGAGGTTTATTGAGATGATCGAGCAACGATCCTCAAACAATAGGATCAATGGGTTTATAGGAAGCTTGAATTTTGTAAATGCATTCGAAAATGATTTCACATGCCTTAATCTAACTAGTTTCTCTCCACATATTTATTGATCTAGTTTTATGGAAGGATATGATTCCAAAAACCATAATCGATATCCTTTATTATTGAATCAATCTCTATTTTCCAATCGCTTACCAAGGCCTCCTTCTTACACTTTAATTCTGCTCATAGTTAATTTCTCCTTGTTCTCAGAGTAATTCTTTTATTTCCATAGTTAATCTTTCTCACTTGTTCTTATTGTAAATTTTCGTTCTTGTTCTTAGTGTAATCTTTCCTTTACGTTCTAGTGTAATTAGACTCAAATCATATGAACTTTTAGTACTACATTCAACCAAAAACTATTCAGAGCAAACTAAATCAATTCCAATCTTAAGTACGTTATCCTACGGGATCAACCCATTCTATACTAATAAACTAACCTTAATTGGTTGTTTTGCCATTAACTAAAGGTTAAAATCTGGGAATCAAACCCTAGTTATTTGGTGTGTAAAGATCCATATCAGACAACCGTTCCATGTATTACTCCCAAGGAGGATCTGTCTGGTACACTATTCTTTAACAAATACCTATGTGTTTGACTCTCTCATTAGTACATACACATTCAAGTCTTTTGATTACTCTTTTCTATTGTACTTCCACAATAATATCCTACTAGGGACATAACAAGAATGTATATACTCTTATCATACATATGATCACATTGTCTAGGTCCTTAACTTGAAGACATATTTCATTGGGTAATTTCAATCTTTAGATATCTACCATGTATTTGTCATCATTTCATGATTGAGAGAAAAAAAAATAGAAGGAATTACATTTATTATTATCGAATCAAGTACATGATGCCTCATTACAATCATAATATGATTGCCTCTCTAGGAATAAATACCAATAGACTCCCAATTTCACTTAGAGTGTATCACATACGAATCTTATTCCAAGAGATCTTATCATGTCCATAATATTTTTGGTGAACAAGTTCTTTTGTAATGGGTTAGAAACCTTTGCTTCTAGCCGGTACTTGACAAGTCTTCACGTCTCCTCACTGTATGATTTCTAGAATGAGATGAAAATGTCACAGTATGCTACCTGATTTTCCTAGCTTATCCAAAATCTCCATTGTTTTTATAGTATTTTTATTGTGTCATCAATGATTGGAACCTCCCACAAGTTCTTGTAAATGAACTTCTTGATCCAAATAGTATACACCATTGTGTTTAAAACAACAAGGTACTCAAGTTCTATTGTAGAATCAATAATTTCTCTTGCTTGTAACTTTTCCGTCTTACAATTCTATTTTAAGATCAAACACAAATTTAGATTGTGATCATTAATCTTC
Organism: Alisma plantago-aquatica; assembly: GCA_963693085.1. Classification (NCBI taxonomy): domain Eukaryota; kingdom Viridiplantae; phylum Streptophyta; class Magnoliopsida; order Alismatales; family Alismataceae; genus Alisma; species Alisma plantago-aquatica. The sequence continues at coordinate 972,505,131 of OY856413.1, read as the reverse complement.
TTTGTCAGTTTGGAAGCTTGCATCGGTGTAACACATTACGTCCAACTCTTCCTCATTACCATAAAAAGGAACTGATCATTAGTGCTTATCAAGTACATAAGGATGTTCAGTATGGAAGTCTAATGACCATCACTGGGATCTAACTAATATCTACTCGTAATGTACAATACATAGGAGACAACAAGATGAGTAGATAACATTGCATACATGATAGATCCAATAATATAGGCATATTACATCTTAATCATGTGTTCCCTTTATTCAAAAGAATTGAGACACTAGGCTTTAGAGAGAAAAATTCCATGGGATATTGACAAATTTCTCTCTTTGAGTCCTACATGCTGGAACACTTCAGCATCTTGTTAGTGTATATGTTCTCAAGTAGGTCCAGAAGCCTTCTAGATCTATATCTATAGATCTTAATCCATATGATATATGATGCTTTGCCTAAACCCTTTACAGAGAGGGTACTTTCACAACCATGTTTTAACATTTGTAGGATAAGTATGTTATTCCTCATAAATATGTGGAATATAGATATTTTCCCACTAACCTTTCGTAAACACATGTTTCATCTTCATTTTGACTAAAGTCAAACTCTTTGACTATCTTTCGAACGGAAGATTCCATCTCTGAGATGCTTACTTTAGTCCATAGACTGACCTTTGTAGCTTACAAACATTATTTGCATTGTTTAGATGTATAAAACCTTCAGTTGTGTCACCGACACATCCTCATGAATATTCCCATTAAGGAATGTGGTTTTAATATCCATCTGCCAAATCTCATAGTCATAATAAGCTGCAATGGCAGGCATGATCCTGATGGGTTTAACCATGACAACTAGTAAAAAATATTTCATCAAGTTCAACACTTTGAACTTGTTTGAGTCCCTTTGAAACCAATCTTCCTTCATAGGTTTGTATATTACCAGACATGTCTATTTTCTTCCTAAAGACCCACTTGCAACATATGGGTTTTACCCCTTCAAGTGCATCTAGCATGGTCATACTTTGTTGGTGTACATTGAGTTCATCTTGGATTCAACGGCCTTCGGCCATTTCTTAGATTTTGGTCCATCAATAGCTTCTAGGTAGGTTGTTGGCTTATCATATATGATTAACTCACTACCTTCTTAAGTCATAAGATATCCTAATCTTTTAGGCTCAAGGCATGTTCTATTTGATCTATGAGGTTCATGTGTTACATGAGGAACTTGAGATTCCACAACATTTTGTAATTCTTCTTGTTCCTATTGTACCTCAATAGGTTTAATGTTTTCTTGTTGGTCTTGAACTTTTCAAGTTCTAATTTTCTCCCGATAATTCCTATGGAAATAAATTCCTTTTTGGAATGTAACTATCTTGGAAACAACCACTTTGTTATCAGATGGTATATAAAAGTAGTATCATTTGGTTTCTTTAGGATATCCAAAAAAACATCATAATAAAATTTAGGATGAAAGTTTTCAAGATATTATTTTCTCATATAAGGTTCCCTTTCCTAATATTTAGGAAAGACATATAAGGACACTTTCCGTACCATATCTCATACACTGTCTTTTGGACCAATTTAGATGGTACGTGGTTTAGTGTCAAGCATGTGCCCAAAACGAAGTGAAGATCTGATAGATTTGTCGATGATCGCACCATGACTAACATGGCTCAATTCCTTCTTTCTAATACATTATTATGTTTTAGATGGAGTTGATAGTGATATAATATCAAAGTGACACAAAAGGTCCTCAAACTCTTGATTCAAGTATTCTCCACATTGATCACATCAAAGTCTTTTAATACTTTTACCAAGTTGGTTATGACTTCATTCATCAATTCTATGAATATTTCAAAGGATTCAAACATGTATTTCATTAAATAAAAATTATCAGATATATTGATATCATCAATAATGTGATTCGGTACTAGTAACCACCTCTAGAATATGTTCTAAGAGGTCTACATACATTAGTATGTGTGAGTCCTAATAGATCACTTTCTCTCTCACTATTTCAAGTGAAAAAAGATTTTGTCATCTTGTCCAACAAACAAGAGTCACATGTTTCCATTGGTTTGAAACCAAAAGAGTCTAATTGACCATCCTCATGGATTCTAGAAATGCATTATTTATCTATGTTCCCTAGAATATGATGCAATAGGTATATATATATTAAGTCATCAAGTCATTCATTATATACAATATACATATTTATCTCTAGAACTATCAAATATAGTCTACAAGGCATTGGGGAAATGTTGTAAAAGATCATATCTTCAAAATAAAACATCAACCATTCATGATACTCTTGTACAAACAAGATACATATATGCTATTTCTATTAATGACAAGTACATAATATCAATTCACAAATTCTATTACATGCCCATTAGGCTTAGAGGAATTACAAGTTCCAACTATAATGGCAACAACTCTTGCTCTGTGTAGTTCCACCATATCTAGATTTATTTCTTCTCAGATCCTGAAGTGGAGATCACCATCTCCTACTTCTTCCTGAGTTCCTCTACATAAAGAGGGTAGTTCCTTTTTTAGTGTCTAGGTTCGTGAAAGTAGTGGCACTTCCCCACTTTATTGAGCATGTGTCAGTAGCAACTAACAATCAACTTCATTTATCACAACACACAATCTATACCAACTACAGGGGCTTTGGAAGCCCTTGGTTGCAAGGGCATATGTGTTTGTAGCGGCCACAAAGGAATTGGCTTCCATTGATTCATTGTTCTCAAATGGGATAGTGACTACTGTCTCTAAACTGGACGTAGTGACCACCGAGACTTTGGTTCTCATTGATTGCAAAGGTCTAGCGACTTGTAGCAACCGCAAGGGCTTTGGCTTCTTCTTGACTTTCAGTTGCAAGGGTGACCTCTCCTTCGATCGAAGGTGTGCTTGATGTCTAGTGACTAAAATGTTTACATTGTGTTGTCTTCATTGAATGATTAATTGTCTTCAAGTTTAGTGAACGATGAGAATTCTATATAAAGTAAAAAAGGAGTTGTGCATTTAGGTAGTAGTATCATGTATTGTCAAGAACAATCGAGATTTATTATGTAAATCATAAAAGAAATGTCATTATAGAGATAAAATAGAAACACAAATGTCCACAAAAGAGGATGTTATTGAAAGAGCAAGAGTTTCTACAACTTTAGTCTACATTTAGAATTTAACTTAGCCCATTGGACATGTAACAAAGTTAGTTGAACTACTATTTAATTTATGCCAAAAATAGAAACGTTTTACTTTATGTCTTTTATGACAAGGATGATAAATCAATAAAGAGTTGTTAATGCTTCTATTCCAAAGATGTGATCTTGTATGGAAATTCCCCAAACATCTAGTGATCTTTATATGAAAGGATCTGACGATGAATGTTTATAACATAAATACCAAAGGATTATAATTGATAACTCAAATAACATCTGTAGCATTGTCATCTAGATCACATATATGAGAAATTCATTACTAGAATCCATATTGATGTTTATGTAGACTCTTTTGATTATTGAACCAACCAGAGACATGCAAGTCTCATTTATGAGAAACATGACAAACCACCTCTCACTAAGTGTAGTGGAGAGAGCAAACATACTATTAGTTCTTATACATATTGATGTATAAAGATCTTTTAGAATAAATGCTACATCAAGTTATTTGTACATCATTACATTGGGGTTTGTATTTAGTGAATACAAACATAATATCTTGAAGTGCTCAAGAAGATTACAAATGAAGTATAACTTTGATAAAAGTACGAAGAATCTTTGATATTATCAAATGTTGAAATAGCTTATAAGTTTGAGAATCTTCTGGAAGGACCGAGATAGTGTATCACAAGTCAATTCCACCTAAAACATGATGATGTGCCATAAAAGGGAATTAAATCCTAAAGGATCGTAATGTGATTATCATTTAATATAATCTTCTAATCTCCTCATATTTACATGCTTTACACTAAAACAAAGTACCGTCTAAAAATGGTTTAAAAGACATCATATAAGATATGGTATGGGAATGTCCTAATATGTCTTAAGGATTAAAACTTATTTAAAGAAAGTAGTTTCTTGAAAATTTTATCCAAAAACCATCATTTTTAATACTTGTAATCCTATTCTGACAACAAAATGTTTGTTGCTAGGATAACTGAGTTCCAAAAGAATTAGTGGGAGCAAAAGTAGAACTCAAAAGGTTTAGGGTAAAAAAGAAGGTACAATAAGAAAATTTTGGAATCACAAATAGTTGTGGAATATCAAGTTCCTCATGTAACACGGAACCTCATAAGTTCTAGTAGAATGCATATGAGATTGAAAGATTGTGAATCCAACAATAGTCATAAGATGATGAGCCAACAAATCAACTAGAAGTTATTGAGATCCATAATTTGAGAAATGTCTAGAATCCAATATGGAATCCATGTACACTAATAAGGTATGACCTTGCTAGTACCACCTAAAGGGGTACAACCCAAAGGTTGCAGTTGGCTTTTCATTGGAAGGACCAACATGGATAACCTAAAAGGACATATTGGTTGTAAAGGTTTTGAGATAAGTTCAAATTGTTGAACATGAAGAAAATTCTTTACCAATTTTCATGCTTGTTGTATTTGTATAGACTACGAGATTTTTCATAAGAAGTTTAAAACCAGATTCCATAAAAGGAATGTAAGAGAGAATGTGTATGTGACATAATATAAAGGTTTTAATAATATCATGAATGCAAATAAAGTCTATAAGCTACAAAGTTCAATCTGTGAGATTGGAAAAAGCATCTCAGAGATGGGATCTTTTGACTTGAAAAGATAGTCAAAGAGTTTGAATTGAGCCAAGATAAAATATGAAATCCATGGTTACAAAATATTTAGTGGGAGCATATATAAATATTCCACATATTGATGGGGAATAACATCTCAATACTATAACCATTGGGACTTGGAATGGAAAACACCTTAAGCCATGAAGGATTAGGAAACATCCTCTATGATAGGAATTGAGATCTATAGACATAGTTCTTGAAAGTTTCATGAACTAAAATGAGAACATACAGTAGCAAGATGTTGAAAGATTTCAACATGAAGTATTCTTGAGAGAGAATCTACACATTTTATATGGGATCATTCTCTCATGAACCCTATGATCTGATTATTATTAAGAAGGGAAAGACATGAGAAAAATGGCATACGCACTAGCAATTGGATCGATCATGAATTATATATAAAATATACTCATCACATAGCCTTGTAAGTACTGGACATGACAAGATGGTATTAGATTCCAATGAAGGTCATTGGAATGTCATTAAAGATATCCATTAGGGCTTGAGAAGCATTAATGGATTTGTTGCTAGTTAATGGAAACAAGGAAGAGATGGGTGTGAAGGGTTACACTGATGCAAGCTGATGAAATGACAAAAGTGATCACAATATAAAATGTGTTTAATTTTAAGAGAAGATTTTTGCGTTGGAAGGGTTTCAAACTACAAACCATTAATTCAATTCTACAAATAGAAGTTGAGTACCCTGGTGTTATGAACACAATAAATAATACTATATGGATGTTGAAGTTCTATTGATGAACTTGATGTTCCAACCATTGATGACACAGTAGAGATATTGTGACAACAATGGAGCTACCGGTTAGGCAAGGAATATTAGATAGCATATTACGACAATTTCATCTAACAACAAAGAGATGAGAAACATGCAATATACAGACTAAAAGTAAAGTGTTGCTAACCCGTTGGATTAGCTCTTGCATAGCATAAACATGATGGTCATTTCTAGATCACTAAGAATATGATTCATGGGTGATTGACTCTAAGTACAAGTGGGAGTCTGTAGGTATGTATGCCGAGAGAGCCAATCATATGATAATTGTGATGGCATATCACATACAGGATTTGACTAATACTGAAGGCAAGCTTCCAATTCATTATGTTTCACTTAGTTATGATATAATGAGGAGACTTTGATCACCTGATTTACATGATTTAATATAATTTTAGGTGTAGAGAAGTTTAAAATCTAAGATTTGAATATTAATTAACTTTGTTTGACATCAAAATGAGAATTTTGTATGGGAATTCTCATAAATAATGAATATGAGAACTCTAAGTAACAAGATATCGAGCTTACAATTATTTTACTTTTGTAGATTTCTCAACCTAAAAGGATGAATTTTGCATAGCTACAATTATTTTAGGAACAAGTCTAGATATCAAACTTATGTGTAGAAGCAAGTAGTAGTGGTGAAACCTGATTCCACCATAATGTTTTTCATTATAAATCTAGATATGAATTTTATTTGACTTTTATTTTTCTTACGATTTGTTTAATTCAATCAACCCATCTTGGTTTTAAAAAGTATTCTTAATTTAACTAGATAAAAACTATAAGGTTCCTTTAAAATGTTGACCATTGAGATTTGATCCTCAACTATACTACAATAAGATCAATCGGGTGGTATTATTGCATATTTATTTTTGTTAAACTAGGGATTTATATCTCTGACTAACTTTTTAGTATGATAATTCCCACATCAAACATTATGACCTCCTTCTCTATTATACTTAATGGAACCCCATATTTTTTGGAGAATTCAAATAGTCTTCTTCGGGGTCACCCCATGTCTTCACATTTTTTATAGTTTCTACATAATGCATCTATCAGTTTCTTAAATTTGGCACACACAATTTCCTCCTTGAGACTATCAATATATCTGATGCCATGCTTGATCCCTCCATCTACATGGGATTATAGATCAACTTCCCGACTCGTCACCCATCCTAGTACTACTCCAAGCTTAGCATGCTTAACTAAGGAGTTCATTAGAGATGGGATCCCAAAAAAGGAAGTGCACCTTCATGATATAGGTAGTCCAATCATTCCTTTTAAGATCATTTTATCTAAGGCCTCAAATCCTGGGATGTTACAATCTCCACCACTTAGACTCTTGACATCCTCATCAAGACTCAACTATATGGCCTCATAATATCACCCCATTTTAGTGCAGACCCAAGATGGATCATGGACACCCAGCTCCCGATTATGGAATACTTGCGCAAGGGTGACTACATCACCATGGATAGACCTTTCCAACTTTCCCAGACCGCATGGCTCAAGACTGGCATGCCACATGCCCATGTGGCTCCCACCTACTATAGGAGTTATGGTTCTGATACTATTTGTAACAATTAGGCCCACTTCCTATGGCTCTAGTAGAGTTTTAGGAATGATGATTGGCCCCACAGACCACCACCATCCTTAACAAGCTGCTTTGTCCTCACTCACGTGCAAGCCAGGTTCAACTTCGTGACTGGTCACCCATCCTAGTACTACTCCAAGATGAGCACGCTTAACTATGGAGTTCTTTAGAGATGGGCTCCTTGGAAAGGTGGTGCACCTTGGTGATATGGGTAGTCCAATCATTCCTATTAAGATCATTTTATTCGAGGTCTTAAATACTGGGACGTTACAGTTGTAACATACCCTAACCTATACAACTAGCTTGTCACTCCATTTCTTTTTTGCTTTTCCTATTAGGTTAGTATTAATGCTTATTCTCTTAGATTTGGTTACTCATATCAAAGAAAATATAATGTTTTTTAACAATTAACCTTTTAAGTAGGATTAATGCTACATTAATTAATCAAGACTCCAAGTTCATTATACAAATTCACCATTTAAGTACTTTGATCTCACTTTGACACACTAAAATAATAATAATCTAATTGAGTAAAAGGAATATATAATATATGATATAATGCATCAAATTAATTAAGAAATGCATGGTACACATTAATTTACTACTTAACCAATAAGTAATAAAAGAAAATTGATATTGAACACACTCAAATGGTGAAATTAATGTTAAAATCGAAATCCCCATACCTTATTTATTCTACTTGTAAATTTTCAAGTAAAAAGGATTCTGTTTAATTGTTCATTTAACTAGATGAAAACCCTAACTATTATTTACTTAATTAAGTTCAATATTTACATTAACATGCCACCAGGTTCCTTGTCCATGTAACCAGCTCAACTCCTTGACGTTATCATCGTTGCGGATTGCGACTGCCTCGGAGTAGACCAGTTCCTCTCTACCTCCCCTTCTTCTCCGCTTCTCCCTTTCCCTCCTTGTTCAAAAACCCTAGCAGACCCTTCTATTCTTATTTATCATCTTCCTCTTCTCCCTCACCCTTCCTCAGTTTACTTTTCCTCCACCTATGTACAATTGCACCAAGTGGTTCCAGGAAGCACTGAGCGTGACCAGTCAGTGGGAGCATCTTTAGGCAGCACAATCGACTAACAGTTCTCATCCTCCTCCTTGTCTCTTCCTTACTTTTATCTCATCCCAATTGATCTATTGCTCCCCACACTTACTCCTCACAAGAATGTCCTACCTCCATGCCTCTAACCAACGCTTGTGATGATGTAGTAGTTGTGCCCGCACACCTGATTAGCATCATCTCTCTTCTCACCTCACACTGACAAGTTTAGAAGCCCATCGTTCAACTGCCCTACCTTTGGCTTACCTTTACACCTCCACCCAGGGCGGCAATGCATATTCTCCAACTCCTACAACTACCAGAGGGTCACCTTGGCTTCCATGTTGTCATCAAAACCACCACTATTTCCAGTACAGAGACCAATTTTATATGGCTTCCTTCTTTCATCACTGTATAGCCTACCACAACAATACCTCTCCTTCTTCCCTTTACCCTGCACCCAACGACCATGATATCCAGGTGCCAACATGTTAGCAACCCTAAAGGATTCAACCTCAACCAACACCTATGTGGATCCTCCTCAATTGATAGAAATTATCAGTAAGTCTAATTGCATGTTGTAGCACCACACCTCCTGCAAGCCATCCTCCTTCTCTTCCTTCCTTTCACTAGTAAATATTCATTGTACAACCACTGTCATTCAACTTTCATCCCTTGATACACCTTCTTCCTTGTCAAGCATCAAGATGGATCTAAAGTTGCCCTGCACCAGTATGCTTCAGACTTGCGCAGGTTGCGTGTATTCCGATCGTTATCTTTCAGACCATGGAACCTTAAGTGACACCCTACAATAAGGCCTCAAGGAGCCAAGAAGAAAGGAGTCGCTCTTGAACTGATATTAATCCTTGGATATCAATTAAGGCACTCAACTCTAGGTTAGTATCCTTCTCATGCATTTTAGATGTTATAAACCAACTAAAAGGGTTGATATGAAAACTAAACATATGAAGATAACCTAAAAACTTAAAACATGGTTGAACTTGGATCACTAAACTTATGTACACCTATGTGTATTAATTTATTGTATACGTATGCACATTGATACTGATATTTACTCACAATAGTACATAAACATATGCATTTGTGTGGGTAGATTGGCAAGAAATTATGTAGGTTTTTACATCATTATTATAATTCACTGTAGTTGATAAAACCTCATTGTAATGTACATTTATTTATGTATATGTAACAGATAAGCAAACAAGAAGTCTAAGAATTTTCAATTTAGGAAATCGATCGATTCATAAAGTATTATGTATAATAGATTAGATAATAATCATGGTATGTATATATAACATGATAACCTAAACCACGTGATACTCTAATTTGGTACTTATTATATACATATTTCTAAGTACAATTTTTAAAAACCAGTAATTGTTAATGCACATATTTATATTCCAAAGTCAATCTTGTTATGCATTGAAAGCCTAAATGTATAGACATATATCTGGTGATAATTAAAACTTAATAAGACATACCTATGTATTAGTGTTTGTAGGAATCAAACCCTAGATTTCTATAATACAACATTCTTGTAAAACACTGAGCATATACTTAACCATAATTGACTAAACTTGATCCATTTAAGATACCTAAAGAATAAATTACAATACTTAAAAGGGAGGAATACATATTTTTTACCAACACATATAATCTAGAAGTATGTAGACTTATGTGAGTAAGATGTATCTTAGGACTAAAATATATGTCAATGGAATCATATATGCACCTAATAAGATCAAAATCCCTAATATACTATTATATTATCCAAATTAGGATAAGTGATGCATATAAAACTGTAATAGGAACATATACACATGTTCATTTTGGTTTGACTAACATACCTAATATGGTACTAGGGTGAAAAATTAACTTTGTTGACCAAGTATATAGAGTGAGTTAAGCTTTAGCTGTGAAGATCAGGTATATACATCCTGTATTTTATTTTGGGCATTATTTGACTGAAGCCTACATTTTTTAAAGAGGCATCTCTTGAATTCTACTTGAAAACCTAATCGCTTGGACATTCATATTTCTTGATCTTAATTCATTATATTCATGTTGACGATGAACAACTCTGTTTATATGGGTTCTTGGACCACCTGCTTTGATGTCTTATATTGTGAAATTGACTAAAATAATAGTTTTTCCACTCTATTTATGCATGTTGCATGTTTGTCTAGAATATCTATAATAGTGGTTATTATGTACAACCATACTTATAAAGGGCATGCATATTCCGCTCGGGGTGTGCATTTCCACCCTTATTTCTTTTAGGCATTTATTTTCAAGCTTGTATTCTGAATTTATAATATGTCTCATTTCTCTTGTTCATTTGAACTTACCTAATTGCAAATAGCCCCTTCCTATGGAAACATCTCTTTTTTCACTTTTAACCAATATAATTCCCAAAGTGTTTATTATATGTACATACTTAGTCTTTGTAGACCTTTTCCTTGCTTCCTATGTTCTGAGTGATGTTCCCTTCTACCCAGGTGTAGGTACATTAGAATACAAAGATGCACGAAGATCATATACAAGGGTTTGGACCTAAGGATAACTTGAAATGGTTGGGTTTCCCTCTGCAATAGGTCTTGTACGTGATTAGATTTATAAGTATACCTTTTACTTTGATAGACCACCTTTTGTGGTGAGGAACTATTGTATATGGAACTTCCTATAACTTTGTAATAGTTTTGTTTCCACTGATTTATTATTACATGGCTTTTATATTGTACCCTTTGAGTGGATCCCATTTCAGGTTCCACTCTTTACAAAATGGTATCAGAGCCTAAGTAGTTGGTTTACCTTGATTATCTCAATTTTTCCTAGGTTGATGTCTAATTAGGTAGGTGACTCTTAGAGGTTGTTGATATACATATTTCCTAGTAATGGAATGTCAATTAGGGTTTTCAATCCCTATCTAGATTGGTCGCTACTACACCCAGCCCAATACTATTGATGAGGATCAATTTTTTTTGGTAACCCTAGTTACTGATACCTTCTTCATCGAAGTATAACTTCACTATGTATAAGTTGGGAAGCTAGTTCAACTACTATGAAGTTAGGTTGACTTGAACACACATGTCTAGGCTTAATACTTGTTCCCACCATAAACCCATCTCTAAATTGCTTACATGCATGTCTCAAATACGTCCACCTTAGAACTGAGCATGCATGGGTAATAACATAAACCATATCCCTATATTTCAAAAATTAGGATATTACATCAATGCTAAATGATAATATGAATTAGTTATGTTGTGGGTTGTCATGTCTTGGCTTTAACATGGAGTATGTCCACACAAATCTGTCCAAATCCATCTGTCTAAGGACTAGATACTAACCTCATTGAACTTGACAGTCCTCATGCATTAGCTTTGGTTGATGAAAGATATAAGTTTTAATAGATATCCTTAAGTGTTGTCCTCTCCATCCCTTAGTAGTGTATGTGGTCATCTAGTAATTGAGATGAGTATCTTGATTGTATAGGATACCTTATCTTGTGATGGAATCATGGTTGTAAACCAACTAGTGATGGGAAATTCCCTAATCTCTTCACCCTTAGGGTTCAAGATGAGGTAGAGAAAATTATGTTCGAGAGTGACACAGGGAATGGTGGATGTCATGTTGTATTAGGGTTTGATAGAAGTTGACCATGTGTAACAAGAAAATCTTCTCCCTCTTATGCCACATATGAGAAAGGTAGTCATATGTCATTTAGGTGTTGGAAGAATTAGAACCTTTTGCAGAACTAAGTGATGGTGGAATAATAGTATATGTATTGTAATATTGAAGGTAGTTGACTTGGCTCTCAGATTAATCTTTGGCACAAATTTTGATATTTCCATAGAAAAGTGTACATTGTCAAACTTATTTTTATTACTAAATTATATATACAAAAAGAAAAAAAATCATATTTTATTGATGGTTTTGGAACCAAGTCACCACCCCAAGAAAATCTAAATGGTGGAGAAACCCTTTAATGAATAAACACTTGATTGACATTATTATTCTAAGACCTTAGGCCTCACTATTGTGTGGAGAATACCTTGATGAGTTTTAGGTATAAATGTCCTAGTTAATTCCCCATATTGCCTCTCTAGATAGTTAGCTAGTATATGCTTTTTAAGGGGTGGAGTAATTATGATTTATTCTTTAGGAATGTAACTCAACTTAGGACAATCTAAGGTAAATAGTGATTATAATAAGTAATACATGAGTAGCACTTAGTATTTATGGAATAGGTATGTAGCTAAAAATTTACTAGGGTAGATGGATAAGCATTTCGGAATTTGCCACCATGAATATTAGTTACATAACTATAATAAGTTTTGAAATTGATCTTCCTTTATCAAAATTGGTGAAGACAAGTAAGATAAGTTACTAAAGAAAAAATCCATAATTTTATTTATTTGAAGTGATGCTAATAATGCTAAATTATAATGTATAGTAAGTCTAATAGTGAACACAATACTAGTAAGACAACAACAGACTTGATGTAATTTCCTAGGTAGACCTCTTGTTTGAGAAGACTAATGAAGACTTGACACATCGACCCATATAGTTCACATTGGTTTTAGAATATATGTGTGGTACATGGTGATGTACTATGACCCATTATGTTATGTGGACTAGAAATATATGATTAGGTTAAGAAGCATAACCTGGTAGACATACTTGGATATTGATGGGATAGATTTTAGGGAAGAAATCCCTTTCAAGGGGTGGAGTGTTGTAACATCCCTAAATCCAGACACCTAGCTTGACACTACATTTCTGATATTCTTTTCCTATTAGGTAAGTATGGATCCTTATTCTCTTAGATTTAGTTACTCATATCAAAGAAAATATTTTGTTTTTAACAATTAACCTTTAATTAGGATTAATGCTACATTAATTAATTAAGACTCCAAGTTTGTTATACAAATTCACCAATTAAGTCATTTGATCTCACTTTGACACACTAAAATCATAATAATGTAATTGAGTAAAATAAATATAAATATATGATATAGTGTAACAAATTAATTCATTAATGCATGATACACATTAATTTACTACTTAAGCAATAAATAATGAAAGAAAATTGATATTTAACACATTCAAATGGTGAAATTAATGTTAAAATTGAAATCCCCATACTTTAATTATTTGACTCGTAAATTTTCAAGTCAAAAGGACTTTGTTTAATTGTTCATTTAACTAGATGAAAACACTAACTATTATTTACTTAATTAAGTTCTATATTTACATTAAAAATCCACCGGGTTTCTTTGTCAATGTAACCCGCTCAACTCCTTGACATGATCAAAGCGTCATTGCGGATCACGACTACCTTAGAGTAGACCAATTCCTCTCCACATACCCTTCTTCTCCTCTTCTCCATTTCCCTCCTTATTTGGAAACCCTACCATACCCTACTCTTCTTCTTTATCATCTTCCTCTTCTCCCCTGCCCTTCCTTAGTTTACTCTTCCTCCACATGTGCCCAACAATGCCAAGTGGTTCTAGGAATCATTGAGTGTCATCAGGCAGTAGGAGCATCTCCAGGAAGCATAGTTGACTGACAGTTCTCATACTCCTCCTCGTCTTTTCCTTCCATTCATCACTCATCCCAATAGATCTACTGCCGCCCACACTTGCTCCTCACAAGAAGGTCCTACCTCTGTGCCTCTGACTTGTGCCTACTGTAATGCACTGCTAGCACACCTGATCAACATCATATCTCTTATCACCTCACACTGACAAGTTTGGAAGTCCATTATTCAACCTCCCCACCTTCGGCTTCCATTTACACCTCTACCTAGGGCCGCTATGTAGATTCTTCAACTGTTGTAGCTATCATAGGGTCATCTCAGTTTCCGTACTCTCATAAAAACCATAATTGTTCCCAATACAATGACCAATCTTATATGACTTACTTATTCCTTCACTGTCTAGCTTGCCACCACTATACCTCTCCTTCTTCCCTTTACCCTACATCCAACAACCATGATATCTAAGTTGCAACATGTTAGCAACCTAGAGTATTTGACCTTAATCAACACCTCTGTGGATCCTCCTCAATTTCTAGAAATGATCAACAAGTCTGATCGCATGTTGTAACACCATGCCACCTGCAAGTCATCCTCCTTCTCCTCATTCTTTTCGCTAGTAAATCTTCACAACCTGGTCGTTAGTTTTCAAACCATGGAACCTTAAGTGCCACCCCACAACAAGGCCTCAAGGAGACAAGAAGATAGGAGTCACTCTTGAACCGAAATTAATCCTTGGATTTTAGGCACTCAACTCCATGTCAACATCCTTCTCATACGTTTTAGATTTTATAAACCAATTAAAAGGGTTGATAAAAAAAACTAAACATATGAAGATAACCTAAAAACTTAAAACATAGTTGAACTTAGATTAGTAAACTCATCTACACCTATGTGTATTACTTCAGTGTATATGTATGCACATTGATACAAATATTTACTCACAATAGTACATAAACATATGCATTTGTGTGCGTAGATTGTCAAGAAATTATGTAGGCTTTTACATCAGTATTTCAATTCACTATAGTTGATATACCCTAATTGGAATGTACATTTACCTATGTATATGTGATATACAAGCAAATAAGAAGTCTAAGAATTCTCAATTCAGGAAATCAATCAATTCATAAAGTATTATATATAATAGATTAGATAATAATCATGGTATGTCTAATATAACATGATAACCTAAACCACGGGATACTCTAACTTGGTATTTATTATATACATATTTCTAAATACAATTTTTAGAAACCAATAATTGTTAATGAACATATTTTAGATTCCAATGTCAATCATGTTATGCATTGAAACCCTAAATATGTAGACATATATATGATGATAACGAAAAACACAATAAGACATATCTATGTATTAGTGTTTGTAGGAATCAAACCCTAGATTTCCATAATACGACATTCTTGTAAAACATTGAGCATATACTTAACCATAATTGACTAAACTTGATCCATGTAAGATACAAAAAGAATAAATTACAATACGTAAATGGGAGGAATACATATTTTTTACCAACACATATGTAATCTAGAAGTATGTAGACCTATGTAAGTAAGATGTATCTTAGAACTAAAATATATGTCTATGGAATCATATAGGCACCTAATAAGATCAAATTGCCTAATATACCATTAGGTTATCCTAATTCAGATAAGAGATGCATATATAGTTGTAATAGGAACATATATACATGTTCACTTTGGTTTGACTAACATACCTAATATGTTATTAGAGTGAAAAATTGACTTTGTGGACCAAGTATATAGACTGAGTCAAGCTTTAGCTGTGAACATCATGTATGTACATCCTCTGTTTTCTTTTGGGAATTATTTGACTAAAACCTATATTTTTTTTAATGAGGCATCTCTTGAACTATTATTCTACTTGAAAATCCAATTGCTTGGTCATTCATATTTCTTGATCTTAATTTATTTTATATTCATGTGGATGATGAACTACTATGTTTATATGGTTTTTTGGACCCAACGTTCTTTGATGTCTTTTATTGTGAAATTAACTAAAACAATAGTCTTTCTAGTCTATTTATGCATGTTGAGTGTTTGACTAGATATATATATATATATATATATATAATAGTGATAATTATATACATCCATACTTATAAAGGGTGTGACGTATTCTGCCCGGGGTATGCATTTACACCCTTATTTCTTTTAGGTAATGATCCTATGGTGTTATGGCCCTATTGTAGGTATACTTAGTCTACATTGTTATGCATGTAAAAGTTATTATTTTATATTGAGATTATTGGTAACTATTATGATAAGGAACTTGTATTTTCATGCTTGTAATTTGAATTTATAATATGCTTCATTTCTCTTGTTATGATCCTTTTGAACTTAAATAATTGCAAATAGCCCCCTTCCCGTGGGAACTTCTCTTTTTGCACTTTTAACCAATATAATGCCCAAAGTGTTTATTATATTTACATACTCAGCCTTTGCTAACCTTTACCTGACTTCCTATGTCCTGGGTAATGTTCCTTCTACCCAGGTGTAGGTACATTAGAATACAAAGATGCACGGAGATCATATACAAGGGTTTGGACCTACGAATAATGTGGAATAGTTGGGTTGCCTTCTGCAACATTTCTTGCACATCATTAGATTTATAAGTATATCTTTTACTTTGCTATACCACCTTTTCTGGTGACAAACTATTGTATATTGATCCTCCTATAACTTAGTAATTGTTTTGTTTCTGTTGCTTTATTACTACATGGCTTTTATACTATACCATTTTAGTGGATCCCATTTTGGGTTCCACTCTTTACATATACGCTCATCTTTAGAAAACCATTATGCCACAATTTCATCAATAAAAAATATTTCATATTTTCCAATCGCCATATGGCCTCAAGATGAATTGCACAGTTTCTCACTATTTTGCTTCCATGTACCTCCAATGGAACACAAATGCTTCTCCAACTTTATTCGCTATGGTAGGGAGTCTTTCCCAACCAAATAACCGGGCCACCCACTATCTTTTCAAGTTATCATATTCACTATTTGGAACTAAATCCTAGATGCATCTTAGTAAAAACTACTAGCTACTCTCTCTCTTACAAGAAGTATTGTTCTTACTAACCCGATTATCACTCAATTTTCATTGTACTTACTAATATGCATACCTCTCCCAAAAATCATAAAATATAACCTAGAAAAACATAGAAGGAACTTCATCTAGGAACACAAAAGCCTCCATCTCAAACATAAATTGTCTCCCTAATCTAATGAGGGATTGGGGTGTGGAAAATATTGGCACAACAACTCAATGATATGCCCTAAAAAATCTACACCCACTTCGCCAACAACCAAATATTCTTTGGTGTAAGGAAGTTAAAAACTACTACACTGTAAAAAGTTGACATCTAATGCTTATTCTCAGACATACAAGTACTAATTCATCTAGTAGTGTAAAACTAAAACCTATGATATTTTCATAATGCTAGCTCTGCTATTCACTATGACCTAAGATGAATTTTGATGCACTAGATTGTAGTTGCATTTGTTAATTGCATGGGCTTGTATGATGTAGTACCCACTCCTTCATACTAGCTAGACTCTATTCAAGTAAAAAGTCAGCTCAGTCCACTCGTACTAGCTTATTTGTACCACCAATGGTAAACTTGGTGGCATCAAGATAGGTAGCCCTATTCAAGTAAAAAGTCACCTTTGTGGCACTGACTTCCAAATTGGTGGCACTATGATTTGTTTTATGGCCACGATTAACAAAAGTAGCATCCAAATTTTCATTAAGTTATGTTTTGGCTTATTTGGTCAAAATCTAAGAGGACATACACGGGAGGCATCATCCATCTTATGAGGAACTAGATCTTGAGGAGAAAGAGACAAGGATATGTGTATCAAGTTTCATCCTAACACCTCTATTGACCCCCATTTTTTTCTCACTCAATTAAAATTCATGATAATGTTAATACTACGGCTAGTGTTGTATTCCATTCGTCATTTCCCAAAATTTTCTCAAATATATTCTTAGACTATATATAACCATATTTCTTCATATTTTCCCACCCATTTGAACAACATGTTTCACCCATTTACAAATCATTCTGAGTTTGGTGTAGAGAAAATCTTTTGTCTAGACTTAATCACAATTTTCCCTTTGAGTTTTTGTAAGACTTTTTCCTATAAGTTTTCTCAATAAATTCTTCATGAATAAAATATTCAATCCCAAGTAGATATTCAATTTCTTATAGTCTGTCTTTAAAATTCAATGTCATTATCCAATAAAGAGAAAACAAGGTATAATAAAACCCAAATCATATACCATAATGATTAATAAGTTTCCTAGAATTCATGGCTTTTTGCATGATAGAAAAAAAGATTAGAGAAGGGAGAGCATGATTCCCCCTTTTTCTTTTCTTCTTGTTATTTTCTCTATCCTCATTTAATTCAATTCCATGAGAAAAGTGACTCAAGAAGGGATATAATGGTACACTCCTCTTTTCTTTTCTTCTCCTTATTTTCTTTGTCCTCATATAATTTAATTCCAAGAGAGAAAAAGATAAAAGAAGGGAGAGGATCCCCCCTTTTTCTCTTCTCTTTATTTTCTATATCTTCAATTGAATTCATCTCCAATTGAGAAAAAGGAAAAGAAATAGAGAGAGAGATAACTTGGGTAACAAGTTTATTGTGCTCCTATCTTCTCTTCTTTCTCTCTCTTTTTCAGAAACCATAAAATTAATTTCATATACAAAAACAATCTCATATTGCAAACCATTTTTATACCAAAACATTCA
>OY856413.1:972356496-972481496 GCA_963693085.1 Alisma plantago-aquatica | reverse complement strand
AGTCTGGTAGAATTTGATAATTATTATTGATTATTCATCGAACCTTTGATCCAGAAATTGGGATAACGACTCTGACCTCTTAGCCTCCCTGAATTAGGGGTTACTGGGAGGCGGGGTCATTACATTTGGTATCAGAGCATAGGTTCCTCATTTAATCTTTAATAATTATTAAATTTTACAAACTATGTAGAACCTAAGGGAGTTATTAGAGGATTCTCCAAAAGACAGAGGTGTCTAGAAAAGGACCACATCCAGGGGTTGGAAATATTTTACTCCACACCGCTTGTCAGAATATGAGGACTCCCAAATTAGTGTGACTTCCTGGCCAATGTCTCAGGATTTGACTCAAAATAAGATACCTTTAGGACTCTCTCATCTTGTTCATCCCTTCTCAACTCAAATGTTGTTAAGGATTATAAGGATTAGGGTTTTCTCTCTCTTCCTCACCCTCTTGAGCTATGGGTAAGGATGATAAGGTTAACAAAATCCTCCACCAAATTAATGAAAAGAATGTAAATAAGATGTCATGGACATAAGCTTAATAGTTAAGTGCAAACTAAAAAATAGATACATTCTTAGTTCGTATGACATATATTTTCATGCCCTCAGTAGAGACCTGAGGCTAGACCTCCTTTTTAGGAGGATGAGTGGAGGAAGTTAGTCTTGGTGGTAGAGACCTCCATTATAAGTAGAGACCTGGCACATCCTCTGAGGATGATGCTAACCCTAACCCTAAGTGAAGGTTAGAGAGAGATGGCACAATGAGTTAGATGTCATGGTATACCAGGTGTGTGGGTGGACATGCTTTTGGTTTTAAGCCATGTGAGATTGGATGACCTAGTGCCTTTGGCAACCCAGCCCTAGAAAGGGTCGTGCATGTTAGAGGGAAGGATAACTCCTTCAATGATGAGGTTAGTGAAGAACCTATGGAAACCCTATGGGATTATATGAGCTTGGCTTAGTATGCACCCAGGGTACGTCAGTAGTGATGGCAGTAGGTTGAAACCCTGGCCAGGATAGTACGTTAGGTAGCTTATGAGATAAGCATGAGGAGCTCTGGAAAATCTTGAGCGAACATAAGTATGAACATTGGCTTCATCCAATCAGGGGTAAGCTTGTGAGATGGATCCACCTACATGGAGAGAGGACCTCTAGTAGTGAGGCTGGTTGTAGGATTAGCTCTAGAGAAAGAGAGAGAAGGACCCAAGCAAGAAGGTTGGAAGCTTAGACTCCGAGATATGAGGAATAATGGGGAGTTGAGGATGATGCGACCTAAGTGGATGGTAGCGGTTGCCTCATGCATGATCCCTAGAGGATGATGATATCTTGGTTGCCTTTAGAGGAACCAAACCCTAGAGAGAGGATGAGATTGCTGGTATTTATATGCCTATGGTATAGGTATTTACCTTCTGAGTTAAGCAGAAGAGTTCCTTAAGACCATGAAGAGGTTTAATAACCAGTTGTGAGGCCTTACACCTAGTTGGTTGTCCTTGAGGAAGACTCCAATATGAAGTGTTGTTCGAGTAGAAGGATGATGGGAAATGCATGTCATGCCTTATACATGCTTGATTTGTGGTTATAATGTTGAGCATGCAGTTGGACAACTCTTTTAGAAAAAGTGAGCCTAGGGTTCCTAGGCCTAAGAGGGGAAGTGGTGTACTTGATGCTCATGACTAGATTTGAGTTTCTATAGATTTGAGCATGGTACTCCTCATGGTTATAGGAAAGGGAAACCCCTTAAGTTTAAGGTATGTTTGATGAACCCCTCACAACTAAGTTGATGACATGGGAAGGTATGATCTTGATCCAATGTTGAGGATGAGAACAAGTATGACCTAGCATGGTTTAGTAGATGGTCTGCTTATGCCTTAGTAGCTTGATAGGGTTAAGCATGCTCATGTGGATGTAAACCCTAGACATAGGAACGTTTGTGACCTTTGTTATCAAGATGTAGTTCCTCCCATCCTGGGAGAGGGACCCTCTTATAGAGTGTATACCAGGTTTATTGGTGTAAGGTAACCTAAAGAGGTCTCATAGGATCTTAAGAAGCTAAGTGAAAAGTAAATAGCATGAGAATGAACTTGTATACCCATAGATAACTATCTCTAAGTGCATATGGATGTTTTACCATGGAGGTAGAAGGTATGGGGCCTGACCAAGGTAGGCAGGTCGCCATGACCCCTAAGAAAGAGTGAAAGTCAGCCCATGAATGCAGAGAGAGATGATGAAGGCTTGGGTAAGGTTCTAAGTTGGACACGTACTATGATAGAATCCTAAGTCTATCCTAGGGTCAGGTAGGGATAAGACTGATGGAAGGAGGAGTTTCCTAATTCCCTAGTTGCACATAACCATAGGGTCAGGAGGTAACAACTATCATTGTCTGAGGGCCATGGGTTAGGAGATTGATCACCTTCAAGAACTCATGGGACCCAAAGGGCAAATGAGTAGGGAACTCTCAGGATGCATAAGGGAAGAGAGATGACCCCAAAAGTGTCAGCACCCTATAGACCTAGAGGAGATGACCAAGGAATGTGTGTGGACCCAAGTAGGTTTGAGACCAGTTCTACATGGAATTAACTTTGATGTCAAGATGATTGTGATGTAGAGACATAAGATGCATGTTTCAACTTAGATTTGAAGGTGTACTGGCAATGTGGGATGTACCATCTCTACTCTTAGAAGAGGAAGACCTTTTTGTTTGGACGACCGCCAAATGCTTATTTCCTCTTGTTATGGGAGTGAGAGATAGGATAGTACGCATGCCATACACCAAGGATAAAAGATGATGTGAGTTGGAATGTTGCAATGAGGCATGAGGACAAAGATGATAGCATACCCCTATGGAGTGAACAATACATGGATGGTTTACAAACACTAAGAGAAATAAGTTAGTCATCTTATAAGGATGTTTTTAGCATGAGATATGTGGATTTTTCAAGTTGTACAAGGCTGAGTTCAAAAACTAAGAGAATGAGCTCAGAGTTTTCTTGATGAAGATAGACTTAGAGTTTCAAATGAGATGATATGTGGAATACATGGAGGTGTATGTCTTCAACATGACCTAACACCTAATGATGTGAAGTGGTAATGGATGCTCTTGTTGATATGCAGCTGCCTAGTTTACCTAGAGGCTAGAGGAGGTTGTTAGGTTAGCCCTAAATTTGAGAAAGAAGATATGTTTGGCTAACACTCAGATGTAACAAGATCTGTTGAACAAGTTAGTAGTTATTTGGTTAGATAGCCTAGGCCTGGATGCAATAAAAGGATGGTTCTAGAACCTTAGATGCACTTCTTTGGAAAAGAAGGTGATGAAACCCCGACTAGAATGGTTTAGAGTTTCTGAGGAATCAATCTTGAGGAATCATGACATACAGGAGATCATGATTTTAAGATCATCATACATTGTGGTACTACTAAGATAGTAAGTGACAATAGTACTTTGGATGTCGAAGATGAAGTTGCACGTGGCTTGTCTCCATGCAAGCCAGGAGGTGAAGGACAAACACCAGTAACCCAGTGTATTGTTATAGAGGATAAAGAGTCCCTGAGAGGGAATTGGAGTTCATCACTATGGATGTTGTGGTAAGTCTCCCCTAGACCAAGGAGGGTAAAGATGCAATATGGGTTATGGTAGATCGCCTTACCTAGATGACATGAGAAAGAAAGAATACTTTCAAGGGACGGATTTGTTTGAACTACATATGAGAAAGATGGTTCAACTACACCATGATGCGAGTTCAAAAGTTCTTGAGTATAACCTAAAGATACACTTCCATAAGGTGGAAGTAGATACTTGAAGAACTCAATGCTAGTACAGTTTATCACCCCTAACTAATGGTTAGTATAATCTAGAGTAGAGGGTCTGATGAGAGCATGTGTGCTTGTTTCGGGTGATACATGGAAACCATTCTTGTCCTCTGTAATATGTGATGATAAATACCATAGCCAGTATTGGGATGTAAAGAAGCTCTGTAAGGGAGGTTGTGTCGGACACCACTTCATTAAGATGATGTTGGTGAAGGGACCTCGCGAACGTCAGAAAAGGACCACAGTGTGTGCAGATGAAGTCGCTTTGATCATGCAATGGATGAAAAAGAGCCCAGGGGCGACATGAGTCCTGAGATGATGCAAAGAAGACTGACATGCAATGCACTGTGGGAGAGTATGTGATGTGAAAATCCAACCCCTCTAAGTCATAGCAAAGAAAGCTGAGTCCCCGATACATGGATTCATTTGAGATGGATTGATGGATATGGTAGGTTTAGCCTTACCCCTCAGGATAACAAGATGTATAATGAGTTCCATGTGTCCAATTCAGAGCACTATGTGAGGTATTTGGTCCATGTGCTGAGAAATGAACCTAGTGAGCCCCAAGGGAGGCTGAAATGACCTAAGTCACCTGTGAGGTTTATAGATGCCAAGGTGAAAGAACTCAGAGAAAAAAATATGTGATGATAAAGGTTCTTTGGAAGCACCATGGATAAGGTAAAGCCACATAGGGGCCAAGGATGGACATGGAAAAGTCTTATCCTGAATTGTTTGTTTTCTTGATGGAAGTTTGAGGACAAAATTTCTATAAGAGGGGAAGGATGTTACAACCCCAATTTTTGGGTTCTTTTGGAGAGAAATGTAATTTCTCCTATTAATGATATTTGATCAAATAATGATATAATTTGTTTTGAATAAATGGATTTCGTTTATGATAGCCTTGCTGGTTGCTTTGTGGGACTTATTGGCTATTGGGCCCAATATTAAGGAAAAGACAAAAAAAACTCCATTATTAATAATAAATGGAGAAAAGAAAAATGTAGAAATCTCTATAAGGCAAAGGAATATTATCCAAAGTTTGTTTTCATGCCTCTTGGGTTACTTGGGTCCCAAGGAGTCCAAGGTTGCAAAGATAATGCAATAAGGGAGAGAGAATATCAATTTAATATTGTTTTATTGAAGGAAATATGAAATAATAATGATATTATAAGAAATATGTGGATATTTGGATAATGGTTCCATCTTGAATGAGATTTCATGTCCACATAGTTTCTAATGGAAAAAGGAATCAAAAATCAAAAGAAAAACTAGAGATAAATAATTAATCAAGAATATTTGAAATAATGACAGATAATGCAAGAAATAAGGAGATAAGTGAGGGTTTGGTCATAATGAGTGATAATTCGAACCCCACTTGCTTTCTTGGATTACAAGGAATAGAAATAATGGGAAATAAGAAAAATAATAAAGAGGAAAGATGGGAGAAATAAGCCTAATTGAGTAATATCTTACACCTAAAGAAAAGGCACATTTACTTTTAGATAATTTGCCCAAGTTTATCATAGGAGTATATTAAGCCATTATTAAGATTCCCTCAAATTTTGGGATTAAATAGAGCCATGGTTGGAGAGCTATGATTTTCCAAAGTTATCTTAAAATAAAAAGGGATTTTCCTTAATATAAGAAACTAGACTCTCCTTTGCTGGGCACAAGTGATGCTGACCATTGGATCTTGATCCAACGAAGGCCACTCATCATCTATTTCTAAACGAATTAGGAGATTGGCCACAGACAGAGGGTCTTTCAACCTGATTTTTCTCGCAATTTAGTTGATGTCCAGATGAGGAAAGTTGATAGCAGAGTCCATGAGGGAATTCTATGTGCCTTAGACCCTGGTTCTTCGTGGTTTAGATTCTTCTAGAGAGAACACCCAATTTGTCTAAGCACAAGGGCGGAAGCAAGATTGATAACCCTAAAAATAGTCACTAGATCCTATAAATAGGACCACCCTCGTCTGTGGTAGACTCCCACGATCGCAACCGGCCTATTACCTACCGCTATCGAGCCCCAAGCTAGCAAGACGAGGTCTCTCTAGCGAGCTTGTGCTGCGGTGCCGCTGCGGAATTTCTTTGCAAGATCGGGTAGAGACGACTAGCAGCAGTCGTGCAATCAAGTTCCATCATAGGCCGCGAGAAGAATCGACGACTCAGGAGCGTTCCACATTTCTGAAGTCCGTTTGTGGGTGCGCACACTGAGAGCTACGTGATCCGGCTCAGTCAATGACAACTCGCGATCTGACGGTCGAGGTTTTTCTAGAAAATCTCAGGTTAGTCTCCTCTCTAGTCAAAATACAAGAAAATTGATGAATCTTGCATAATTTGTTAAAAAATCGCACCTTTGGCCAAAAAATACAAATGAGTAGTGCTTTTTTCTCAGAAAAATGCGTAGAACATGATAACAATAATATGAAAACCTGATTGTAGATGATATTCAAAAAGTATACGATTTTACATCTTTTCAATGCATTAAAAGGTAGAATAACCCTACAAAGAGATAAAAACAATCATGATAAATCTTGATTATGTTTTGAGCAAATATTAACCTTTTGATTATAAAAAGGACACATTAGATCTAAAAGGATGATCTTTATGCATAGTTTGATTAATTTAGGGTTCCATGTACATAAATGAGCTTTAATGGGCCTTCAAACCCTAATGTTAGTAAATGTGACTCTTAATGGCTTTGATTGTTCAATTTCATGATTAAAGTTGAGATATGATAGTTCTAAGCTATTTTGAGTATAAAGGTTCCTAATTGTGGATAAATACCCTTAATATGGAAAGTAGGGTTTTCTAATGGATAAAGGTGGAACTATTGACAAATAGAGTTCATATGTGAATTAGAATGATAAGTGGGCCTAATGATCTTGTAATGAATTAAAAAGGATAAAAATGGTAGTTCTAATGTAAAAGAGGTATAATAGATATAATGGACATTTAATTGTGCCTTTAATATGAAATTAGGGTAATATGTTGTTAAAAGGTAACCTTAATATATTTCATGAGGAGTAGATGAGATAATTTGGGTTTGTAAGTAATTGTATAAAATTAGGGTTTAAATTAGTAAAAATAAAGTGAAACCCTAATTGCAATGGAAACCCTAAAAGTGGGCTAGAAACCCTAGGAAGTGACCTAGGTTCAATAGATCTTGATGGAAAGATCAATAATAGGAAATTGTATGCATATTTCAGGATCTCATTGTGTGCTTGCTTGCCTATTTGGATTTCTTGATTGATTAGATTATTCTATCTCAAATCGGCATGACAGGTATGTGGTTACACTTATGGTTAATCGCTTTTGTTTTACGCTAATTCCTGGATGCTTTATTAGTTGCCTAAAAATAACTGTTGGGATGACTTTTATTTCATGCAACTATAAAGTGACTATGATTATCACCATAAATATCTACATATGACTGGCTCAGATCCTGGTCCTCCTCTGTGGCTTTGCTAATGATGAAAAATGGTAACCTAGTACAGGGCCTACTTGTTAAGTAGGACATCAGGTTATCAAGAGTTAGAAATTGGGCTACCCATGTGTAGTGCCATGATACTCTTTAACACGCCATAAGTTAAGGAGTGGGCTACCTATGGGTAGTGCCATGTGACTCAACCCTATAAATTGATTCACTTGTTAGGTAGGATCATGAGGGGTTTAATGGGGATCTACCATAAGGAAGGTAGCATCCAGGTCCACTGCAAGGATAAGATAGAGGCTAGGGTATGTATGGATTGAGAAATTATGCTGAAAATGTAAAGTTGTTTGTTAAATCATAATTGCCTACAATATGTTGTTACAGTTAATTGCACGATTATTATTTCCCCCAGATACCAGCATATTCATATATGTTGACCGACGTTTTATTTGTCGGCACTTTAGGTACAAGTGAAAAGGACAAACAATAAAGAGGAATATGAAGAATTAAATAAGAATTAAAGTACAAAGGAGGATTAGTTAGAATAGACTCCAGATGTGGATAGAAGTATATATCCAAGTTTTTGAAAAAAGGTATGTAAAGTTTTTTAATACAACGTTTCAGTATAGTCTGGTATAATTTGATAATTATTATTGATTTTTTGTCGAACCTTTGATCTGGAAATTGGGATAACGACTCTGACCTCTTAGTCTCCCTTAATTGGGGGTTACTGGGAGGCGGGGTCATTACAATGATGATGATGATGAGTTCCCTATTGAAGAATAGTTGAACATCATTTTAGATGATCATCCATATCCATTATCATCATCAATCATCATCATCATCATCCCTCATCATCATCATAATCCTCAATCATCATCATTATCCTCATCATTATCCTCATCATCATTCTCATCATTATCCTCATCATCATCATAATGGCTTGGGACTCTACCCCAATGTTACTATTCCCTGTTGAAGAATAGTTGAACATCATTCTAGACAATAGTTCATTAGCACAACTCACTATACCTAAACATTGGCATTATCTAAATGAAAGATGCTACACGGCTGGTGAAGTGCCCCAAATTTTGGAAGTTAAACATCTGTTATTGAGGTTAAGTGCGATGTTGATGGAAATCTTATATCCACATCCAGTTGGTGTGATTGGGTTAGGAAGAGGCTATTGGGCCGTAGTGATAGGATTTTCCTTTGGATAACCAACATCAACAATGAGAAGCCCGATCATCTGGTATGATTTGATTACTCAATAAGGGATAACACATATTTGGACTCATTCGATGAGGAGAGCACACCCGATTTCCCTTCTATTCCTACTATTGGTACTATCCATTTCCCTATCACCATTAGTTCAGATTTGTATAACAACGATGAGCTCCGTGACACAACAACATCAACAAAGTAGGTCGAAGCAGTAAATTTACTTTCCCATCTAATGCACATGTTTAGGGTTGTATAGCAAGCCCCTTATTTAGTTATTGTGATGTTATTTTCTAAACTTTGTTGTCATAATTAGTATATTGATAACATGTTCAACTTTGAAAGACACTTATTGATAATGTCTGAATGATTTTTTTTTGAATTTGCTTATCTATATACATGTGTTTGTGAAGATGGAGTGAATGAGTGTTTCTGTGTGTGAATATGAAAAGAGATGAAATGAATTAATGGAACTGCACGTTGCTAAATGTGTGTGAATATGAAATGGAGGAATGTAATGGAGCTACAGGTTTCTACATGTGTGTGATGAATCATATTTGAAATTAAATGTCCTTATACATGTGTGTGATTCACATGATCCATATAATATATATGATTGTACATCTTGTTAATATTTGTAGGTTTATGGACTGTTGTTGGCTGAAATCAAAGGATGTTGTAAACTTGCAGTTCAGAACTGAACTGCAGGTTCTGCATCCTGCTGACCAACCGGAGAGCAGGCCTGGGAGATGATAAGAAGAAAAAAAAAATATCGGCGTCAGTTAAAAACCAACAACTGACAACAAATGTTTAATTATGTCAATTGTTTACTAGAAACCAATGCCTATGGTCCGACTACTGTCACTTTATAATCGAGAATGGCTTTGTGCCATCAGTTATGTAACTGACACTGAAGGAGTCTACTTTTAGTGTCATCCACTTGGGTGTCACTTCAAAACCAATGAAAAAAGTCTTACTTAACTAACGCTAAAGGTGTTATCTGTACTAGTGAGAATATGTCCACCTACAAGATTCAACAAATTCAACATCATGCAAAATAAGTATACAACATGTACAACACAAAGATTAGATAAATATAAAAAGAATACATGATGCATTATGCATAAGAGCCTCATCAATCTTTAGTAAATGTTTAGGGAACCATAGATGAATCAAAATCATAAATGAACATGTTAGGATGATCTTTAGTAAGGATCACTAAATCCTCTTAAATAATGTTTAAGAAGGTTGTGCCTTCCATTTTCTGGTGTGGCACAACCCACCAAAGTCAGTAAAATCAAAGAAAGAATAAGAAAATAAGATACTTCTAGGAAAGTGCACTATAAAGCTGACATACAAAATTCTTGGACAAACCTCTCAGGGAATTTGATTCTACCCTAATGTCCGATACTACATCTAGCTATCGACATGAACCAAAGAGTGCAAGATTGTAGGGAAAAAGGATACCATGCAAGATCCCCATTGATCTCAGGATGAATAACTAAGGTGCCATAATAGTCTAATAGAATTCTAGAGTAGAGATAAAAACATTAGAAGTCAGAGATGAAATGAGAGACTCCAAGTACATAATCATCCTTGAACATATCTTTAACAGTCTCATTCTTTAGAAGAATAATCTGAAGACACTCATCTCATTGAAATGAATTGTCATATCATTAGCCAGAGCTGTAAGGAGACCATTTCCATAGTGATAGGGTAAACTTAGCAACATAGGGTCCTACTTCCAGTCCAGATTGCAGTTCCCGTTTCTTAAAATCCCAGACCTTAACATCACTAGAATACCCAACATTGATTAGTATCAAACAACAAACTGTGTACCACTCTATGGCAATAATTCAGACTTCTTAATAAATGTTGGGGTCTAGTTAGACTATATTTAGAAAATCATGTGGTGCTTAATAGGACTCTACATGTGGAGAAAAGTGAGAAGCTAAGGTGTCAGCATTCCCCTGTGAGTTAGAGCATGTCCATTTTTCTAAAAGGAAAGCTTTGTCATGATCTAGAATTGGACCTATAAAAGAAAGGGCGAAAGTCAAGCCCAATGAGAAAAGACTAGACAACATCTTCTCTTCTCAATTTGCAGACTCTTTGATCAGTATCAAATTGTAATTCAGATTTAGACTGATCCTCTCACCCTATTTTTGTTTATCAATATCAAATCCTTGTTAAGCTTCAGATATGATCCCTGTACCCTAGATTACATAGAGAATTAATAGAATCAAATTCATATCTAAGCAAACCCAAAGTTACATAGAAGTAAATACCTCTAGGAAGTCATCATGCATCTATAATATCATTATCAGATGTATTATTTTAGGGAAAGTAGATATGTTGTTTAACTATTTGTCATAAATGCCATGCGAAGCTTCATCTCTATAAGAAAGAAGAATATATAGGCCTGACATAAGTGATGCATATTCAATTGTAGCTTTATCCATGAGCCACATAGTTTTAAAACTTGGACTTCAGGGGCATGCATTTTTAGAGTTGAGAAATCAATGCACTGTGCCAGATCTAACTTTTACAAAAGTTGGCACCTAGAAATAAGAGTTTCAACATCATCACTATTGGAAAAGATAATATTACAAAGCGTAAGAGTTATATTTATGTTTTCTGTGCATACCTACATTTATAGTTTAAGAAAACGAGAACATAGATGCCCACACCCTGTCATCATCTTCAGCAGGACATATATCGGATTATGTAATAGTGAATTTTCCATGGAACTAGTTTCACGGTGCAAAACTTTTCATAGGACATATTTTGATTATGTTATGGAACATGTAATATCTTGACTGATCTCTACTTAAGCATATCACATTATTTTCAGCACATACTTTTCACAAGCTAAGCATCATTTGCCTAACTATTTACAGTTGAAAAATAAGTGTACATAGAAATAAAGTAAATATTTTTTATGAAACAAAGCATCATGCAAGTACTGTCATCCAGTGGTGGAGCCAGATATTTTGTGTTGGGG
This sequence comes from Alisma plantago-aquatica, assembly GCA_963693085.1. NCBI lineage: Eukaryota > Viridiplantae > Streptophyta > Magnoliopsida > Alismatales > Alismataceae > Alisma > Alisma plantago-aquatica. Next base: position 972,470,032 of record OY856413.1, on the reverse strand, counting down.
GCATTATATGATTAAGTAGTTCAAATAATTTCCATACAATTTATAGTATATTGTTTTGAATGGAATACGATGTGAGGATGAACTAATATTTCTATCCAATGATTAATATAAAAAGAAAGTTAATGAAAATAATGTGTAATCCAACCAGATCTAGTCCTTCGAGCTCTTTATGGCTTAATCCAATGATAGATCTAGTCCTTTGAGCTCTTTATGGCTTAATCCAATGAAAATGATTTAAAAATAAGTTAGTGCATGGTTGAGAGAGATCCGTTTCCAAATAGAGTTACCCAAAGTGATTAATCTTTGAAGAAATCTACGTTGTTTTCTCATGGTGTAAATGGAAATAATTATTGTATTTTTGTCTACTTGTGATGCTAACTTTTTCCTGAACTATCTTCTCATTACAAATAATTATGTGCAACATTTGTAACTATATGCATTGACATTTTGTATTATACACATTCATGAATGCATATGCATAAATTCAATTTGGTTTCAAATACAACACATAAACTATACTACCCACTTGTAGTAGTTTACCGATGTTATGGTTATGTTGTACTGAATTTTCTTTTCTTTAATTAATATCCAATGTTATGGCTTTGTTAGGTCATAGTTATGTATTGAACAAATTCCAACAAGATTGAGAAATGAGAACTCCACCCATCAAAAACTTATATCCATCAATAGAGAATATTTTGTGCTGTTGGCAGTGCTAGCAATAAGTCTAAATTGCATATAAGGAGACTGTATATAAGCTACCAATTTATAAAAAATGAAGATGGCAACATTTATTATTGAAAAGAATGACAGCCATCATTGCTTTTTGGCATTCATAAGCCTTACCATAATCTACACATTTGATCTGTTAAGATGATAAATGCAACAACCATGATCGCTCCATCTTCTAACGGCAATAGAATTTCTAAATGACAATAAATAAATCTCTAATGTAGTAATGATTAGTGACGAGAATGTAATGTCTAGTATTATGCTAGTCTGCGGCTGTGCGCAGAGAGAGAGGTAGGACATTGATGACCATTTTTAACCTGTATTTGCTATTTTCTGTAAAGAATGTACTACAATTTTGACAGATAGATAGGGCATGTGCCCTCCCATGCCCGAGCGTGACTACGCCAATGCTGGCATCCTTATTTGTCTAGATTTCAGAATCTTGATCGATCAAACAACATCAAAAAGTGAAAGCATAATGACATTCTTGGATTCACAAAGAGGGTACAATCCATATCCTAATCATACCTGAGGTTCAAAAAAGTTTTCAGTAACTAGGACTTGAACAAATACATATAATACAACTAATTGGAAATAGAAATGAAATCAAATCAATTACATCACTTGATTTCCATAGAGGCACTAGATGCATGAATCAAGAAGTGTCTATTAGAAGAGGGTGTTCCAATGGAAAATTGTGATCACTGACTCTACCAACAAAATTTTATATAGAAGCCTTGTAGTTTTGGCATCTTGAACCAAAGACCATAACCATGTTATTGCCAAAAGGAAAACTTTTCATAGAATAAGATGGAGTTAGTGAAGTCAACACTATAGTTGACATATATTAATCATATGAAATACACTATGCCAGTGACCCTCGTACCTATATGTGTTGCTCTTTCAGCATAGAGCTTTGCTAGAGTGAAGTCTAAGAGTTTTCAGTTTAGATCATTACTGAGGAGGATCTTGCTTTAATGTCTATGTACTAATTGCACACTTGAACCTTCATGAAGATGTGCTAGATCTCTTGTTCCCAATAGAAAATCAAGCAAACCAATCAAGCACCATATTTCTCTTTCCTAAAACTCAAATTAGCCAGAAAAATACTAAAGATTACATGATTAAGGTTGAATGATGCCTGTTAGAGTTAAAAATATTTATAATAACTTAAAAAATGTAAGAATAATGCACAATAGATATCATAGTAACCAAATCATGTTTGGAATGAAAAAACAACACTTTAAGGCATCAACTTTGTATTTTTTTTATAGCACTACCAACTATACAGAAAATGTAACTGGTGAGTGAGCTAGTAATCTACAGGCTAGGGAGGAATGAAACAAGTAAAGAAGAATGAATGAAACAAGTCTTCTAAGAGTTAAATAACAGTTTCAGACTAGAAATACTGACCTCAGTGGCTAAGGAAACACTAACAATAGATAGGCTTTCAAACTAGAAATTACACCCTTTTCTAGCTAGTTCATGGGAGGTAGTGTTACAGACTCTTAGGACATGGGTAAAAAGGATTAATTGAAAATCAGTCTTCAAATTGATAATGGCACTCAATATGTTCATTAGGGGTCCCCAACCCTGTCATTAATGTTGATTTTGTTTATGATCCCCAGGGCATCACTTTCTATAACTAGCTTTGTGTATCCCTTATAAAAGGATATTTATATGAAAATCAACATGGCTTGCACCTCAGCTTGGGGTATCTGCCACCCCCCTTGTTGTACGCGGGTGACTAAGCCTAAGTTGACTCATGTGTGGTCTCTGAAGACCAACCACAACCCCATTTTACCATCATTAAAGCACACAACATCTATCTTCCCCTTCACTCAAACTTCTTCAGGTGGGCTCCACCCTGAAGTTGCATCATCAATCCTTCCACGTAGCCGGATTGGCTCCATTATTACCTCTGTGTGGTGGCCATCAGTCTAGGAGATGAATTCTCATGGGGGATATCAGCTAGAACACCCTTCCAGCTATTTTCCCTCCTTAAGTTAAATGAAAACATTGGCTATGACATAGATGATTATCATTGTTCAAACAAAATCTTAGTGGTAACAAGAGAAATGGATTGGGTCTTGGGCATGATGGACTTATCTAACACAAATAACGTGGTGCAATCAAGCTGATGAGCAATGTATCAACAATCAAATATTGATTGTTCTGGTTATATCACACATGCTTAGTGTGTACAGAAAATAAATGATTTTGGACTTGTCAATGATGGCAATAAAATCAACCTAAATACACTATGTGAGGTATAACTCAACCTACATTTCTTAACATTGTTTTGCTAATACATCTCCAAACAACATTTAAGTATCAATAAATAGTAGTTGCAAGTAGATAGTTTCTTCTAGTGCATGCTAGGATAGAAATAGAAATCTAAACATCACATGAACAAATATAGCTAACGACTCTATCATTATACCAAGATAGGTAGTTAGAACTTAGAACTCCGAGGTATATGCATACATATTTATCTCTCTGTGTTTGTATGCTAAAGTGCATTCAATTGGTAATGAAAAAACAATAGGAGTGTGGAACTTCTAATAAGTGAGGGTGTTTCTAGGAATGATAAAATGTTAAGGGGTTTCTATGAATTTCATAAAAGAGGAGGGGATTTGGTATAGTCTCTAACATTTAGGTGGTTTAGATCAATAAAGAACTAAGGACAAAGAATTATACGAGGAAACCCTATAAAGATTACAGAAATGAGTCACCTTCCAACATAGGATAGTTCACAAAAATAATTAAGGATGAAGATGTAGAATATAAAACCACATACTGAATTGAAAACTCCTACAACTATAATGCATGTACCATTTGTGCTAGAGATTTACACTCTGGATATGATTGTTTCGTCTTCATGATTCATATTTCATGTTATCTTCATGTCATTGCATAGTTCTCCGTCTTGGTGAACCTGAGCAGGCGAGTGAGTACACTATCTTTTCAATATGGAATTGTCATTCCCATCATCTAATCTCCTCACTTTGATGTGGACATCATCATTATCATGAAGAAATAGATGCCCCTTTAGATTTTTATGTCCAGTCCATCTCAAGAAGATTGTATTCCATATCACACCTAAATCATAATTATTGTCAGCATTATTCTCATACACAATCAATGTAGGCCTTATTATTAATAGTGTGATGTCTGACCCTCCGCTAGGGTTTGCCCATGGGGGCGGCAGCGGTCGGGGAAGAGGTGGTCGCCTATGAGGCCGAGGAGGCTGAGGAGCACAGGAACAAACAAGAGATGCACTGCCACTGTCGAAGTCAACAGCCAGGCTGAAACAACCGAGATTCCTCAAATGACGGAGTGTTCCTACCGTGACTCCATGACCGAACGGAAAGTCTCCGCTCAAATTAAAGTGATATCCCCAGATACCTTGACATCGAACGACATCACCGTCGACATATCAGGGGCGCTGCCCGCTATAACTGTTAATCCCAACTCTATACCACAACTGTTGGAACCCTACAAATATGCAGTCATCGTCAATTTGGTGGGCGGAAGCATAGGGTTTCAGGCTCTAGTTAACAGAGTGGCCATACTCTGGGATCCGACAGACTCCTTCAGGGCGATCGATCTTGAAAAAGGCTATTACATCATTCAACTGGGCAACAACGCCGACTTTGTCAAAGCCATGACATGAGGACCTTGGGTAATCTTCGGAAGTTACCTATCGGTCCAGTCATGGAACCCAAACTTTCGTCCTTCTGACAACATCCCATGCAAGGTAGTTGTTTGGCTGTGGGTGGTGGACCTGTCGGTCTTCCTCTATCAAAACTAGTTGCTGGCGAGCATTGGTAACATAGTGGGCAAAACTATAAAAATTGACACTACCACGACCACAGGCGATCGTGGCAAGTTCGCTCACCTTGTCGTGGAGGTTGAAACAACCAAGCCTTTACTCCCAGCAATCCTCCTCAATGGAGAACACTACAACCTGGCGTATGAGAACCTACCGATGGTCTGTATGAAATGTGGCAGGATGGGCCATGAAGATAAAGCATGCAATTTTGTCAAAGCATTCACCCCACCTGATCCATCAGCATCCAATTTGGTTCCTATGATCCCACCCATTACCTACACACATGCCATTCATGCACCCAAACCTGTGAGATGGCCTCCACCCACAAAAGAAGGTCTGAAGGAGAAGCACAGCGCCCCATCGGGACCTCGGAAGACATCCCCGATAGCAAGCAACACACAAAAGGAGGTCACCCCCGTGGGTGAAAAAATAGTACCAAACATAGAGGAAGGCTGGGAAATAGTCGTCCACCGCAAGAACAAGAAGAAGGCCTCTCCGAACCAGGCAAGCACAACTCAATCCTCCAACAACACGGTGGTTATCCTGATCGATGACAAAGTGTGAGAAGGACGACACACTGTTCCCAATGATGGCAGCGCCTTCGTGTTCAAGGGAATTCCCAACCCTAACCCCAACAGACCACGAGACGACTTTCACTGGGGGACGCTAGGGCGGGTAATGGAGTTCTGCTATAGAATTGTAAAGTACTCTACCACAATGTCACGATCAGACCGGGCAGGGAGCGCAAGAAGGGGAAGCTAGCCCAACAAATCAATCACTCGGGTGATAGCCACCCCAAGAAACAACTTATGTTTGAAGAATCCAATCAAGAAATAATCGACGCCCCTACAGAGGACCCTGAAGTGGCACTCCCTCCAGATGACCCGGGCCAAGCTGTCGGCCTGTGCGCGGCGATTAATCAAGGAAGCAAATCCCTCTTGTGATTTAATGTCTAACATCATGTGCTGGAATGTCCAAGGAGCTTGCTCCAAGGACAAGATCAGGTTACTTAAGGAATACAAATTCACTCACAAGGTTAGGATCTTGGTCATTACTAAACCTCGTTGTAGCGGTAAATCTACTGATAATGTTATAAGTAAGCTTGGCTATACCTCTTCACACTGGGTAGAGGCTCTTGGCTTCTCCGGTGGTATTTGGATTCTTTGGGATGAGGCTCAATGTAAAGTCGACATCATCTATAATCACAGACAACTCATTCACTATCATATTAATACCTCCTGGCATATCACTTTCGTATATGGGAGCCCCAACCCTATGAAGCGACGTCTCCTATGGTCTAGACTCTCTGAGATTGCCCCACTATGCCGGGAGCTTGGGCAGTTGCAGGAGATTTTAATACCATGCTCGACATCACTGAAAAAAAGGAGGAACTCACTTCGATCGCTCTAACTGCCGCTTATTTAAAGAACTCCTCAGCAACACCGGTCTGGATGATACGCGGATGCATGGAATTTTCTTTACCTTCAAAAAATGCCAGCTCTATTAAAAGCTCAATAGGGTCATTGCCAACAATGACTGGATTACTATTGATGGGGGTTATAAAATAACAGTGCTGCCTCACCTGTACTCTGACCATAATCCTATTCTTATGACCAGTATCGACAAGCAAGAAACCAGGAAGCATGTCTTCAGGACCAAGGATAGATTGACTGTCATGGAGGATTTTCAAAAAGACCTCTTGCCTCAATGGCGCAGTGACCTGCCATTCGTAGAGTCACTACCTATCTTCCAAACGACGGCCCTCAAATGGGAAGCCACCACCAGACACGTCAAGCAGAAAAAGAAACAACGCCTCCTCAAGCAGCTGGATCGATGCCAGGTATCGCAAAGCTCACATTCATACCCCACTAACGATCTTCTGTCCATTTCTCTTCAAGAAAAATACAGTACTATCTTACTACAAGAGGAGATGAACTGGAGACAAAAGTCCCATATCGACTGGCTACAAGCTGGAGATGGAAACACCAAGTTCTTCCATTCTTTTGTCAAAGCAAGAAGACATTTTACAAAGATTAGCAGGTTGCGTAATGAGAGGGGTGAATGGACTGAGGAGTCCACAACCCTCAAGAATATGGTACGAAACTACTTCTCCTCCCTGATGACGTCGATGAGTCGCGAAGCCTCTGCCAGCAGCGCCGCTAGCTATATCGGCACCTTTACTCAGCTCACCCTGCAACAGCTTAATTTCATCACTCAGACACCGGGACCGGACGAGATCAAGCACACTGCCTTTCTCTTAGCACCGTCCAAAGCTCCTGGGCCATACGGGATTCACGCTGGTTTTCTTCAGGCCAACTGGTCCATGATTAGTAACTCTCTCGTCTGCACAGTTCAGAAAAGTTTTAATACAGGAACAATAGATCAAAACATGGCAGACTACTATATGGTGCTTATTCCTAAGAATAGACAGTCGATGAGTTGTGATGACTTGAGACCCGTCTCTCTTAATAACTGTTGTTTCAAGCTGATATCTAAAATCCTGGTAGAACGGATCAAGCCTTATCTCAACAACTAGATCTCTACTACGCAGTCAAGCTTCATCTCGGGCAGAAGGATAAGTGACAACATCCTTTTGGTCCAGGAAGTTATTCATTCCATGAAATAGAAAACTGGCCGTACCAAATGGGTCAGTATCAAACTCGACCTCTCAAAAGTGTTTGACAGAATGCAATGGCCTTTTATTCCGGATACACTTTGTAAAATGGGGTTGTCAGACATCACCATCAAGTTGATCATGAACATCATTTCTACAGGTCATACTTCTATCTTGTGGGAGGGAGAACCCCTACCCCCCTACCAGGCCTCTCAGGGTGTGCGCCAAGGCGACCCCCTAAGCCCCTACCTATTTGTTCTCTATATGGAACGACTCTCACAAGCTATCAACCAGTCTGTCACTAACCTTCTTTGGAAACCAATTTGCCTCACAAGACAAGGAACTCCTCTTTCTCATGTGCTCTTTTCCGATGACATTATTCTCATGGAAGAAGCTGACCCCTCTCAAGAAAGGAATATACTGCATATCCTTGATTCCTTTGCTGCTGCATCAAGCCAGGTTCTTTCTAAAGAAAAATCTAGATGCTACTTTTCATCGAACACTTCAAGGGCAGAGAGACGTGCGTTCTGTAGGTGCATCGGTATTGATCACACTGAAGACTTAGGGCGCTACCTTGGCGTGCCCATTCTTCATCACAGGGTCAATAAAAAAACTCATCAACATATAACAAATTCCATAAAAGAAAGGATGACAAGGTGGTCTGCTAGACACCTCTCTTTGGAAGGGAGAATTACCCTCGCCAAGTCTACCTTACAATCCATTCCATCTTATACCATGCAGATGATCCGGCTATCACCCGCTCTCTGCGATGACATCAAAAAGCATGTCAAGAACTTCATTTGGTCGGGAGGGAGGGAGCATAAGAAACTATCTCTCGTTTCCTGGAAGAAAGTTACATCTCCTAAACGAATGGGAGGCCTTGGAATCAAAGATGCAAGGGACCAAAATACAGCTCTCATGCTCAAGAATGTCTGGCATTTCATGAACGATCACCCTGCTCTTTGGGTCATTCTTATGAAGGAAAAGTACATGCGCAACAACACTTTCAGTAAGAAACCCTGCTCCTCGGCTTGGGCCTTCATAAAAAAAATATCAACACCCCTATGTCCATTAGTCATATGGTTGTTAATTCTGGGACTCGTACCAATGTCTGGTCTGACAAATGGATACACGGCAGTTCCGTCTTGGACTCCTACTCGACCTGGCACATCCCCTTGGAGCTCGCAGACCTCAACATATGCTCCATGAGAGAAACTAATGGCGAATGGGACATGTCCTTCATCATGAATTATCTCCCAGCAGAGATGGTGGATCAGATCAGGTCTATCCCGCCCCCTATAGACAATTCAGGCATGGATAGTTGGTCTTGGCCCTATGATGAATCTGGAAAATTCACTGTAAGCTCTGCTTATGATTGAATCCACTCTGACTGTAGCATTCCAATGCCGGGAAGATGGGAGGCTGTCTGGAAGCTCTGTGTCCCTGAACGCATACGAGTCTTCGCCTGGATGCTCTAGCATCATGCGCTGCTAACCAACTTGGAAAAACAACGTCGCCATCTTAATGTTGACATCACCTGCCTAGTCTGTAACAATCAACCTGAAACTCTTCTGCATTGCTTAAGGGACTGCACAACCAGCCGCCAAGTTTGGACCGGGCTAGGAGTTCACAGTGACTTCTTTACTTCTTCTGAGGAGGCATGGATATAGGATATCATATGTAACAACAGTGAAGGTGAGCACCATATCCAGTACATTATAGCTTGCTGGCATCTTTGGTAGGTGTGAAATGATCAGATCCATAACAACACCATCCCTTCCTCGCGCTGCAGCATCGACTTTATCAAGGAGCGAACTGGAACCATCATGAACCTCCCTGTTAAGCAAAGTTCCTGGTCAGTAAGTATGCATCAAACTCTGTCTAGACCGTCGAGCTATGAAGCAGCCATTTTTGTCGATGCGTCCTTCAATCACAGCTCCAAGAGAGTCGGAGTTGGCATCCATGTCATCGATCCTACTGGCAAGTGCATCCATGGGAAAGGAATACCTTTCTTTTCCTCCTCCACCTTGGAAGCTGAGGTCTTTGCTACCATTCTTGCAGGACAACTGGGACAGGAGCTTGGCCTCATGAGGATTCTCTCATTGACGGACTCAAGTCTAACCGTGCAGCTTCTCCGGGACAGCCAGCTCCCGTCGCCAAAGCTCCAACCACTTTGGAGGAAATTTCGCACCCTCAACAATGCCTTTGCTCAGGTCACTGTATTACATATACCACGTGAACTGAATAGGGTTGCTGACGGCATAGCAAAACACTCTATGCAATCTTTTCTTCCATGTAATTTCAGTATCTTTAAACCTTCATGGCTCTGAGCTGATGTCAATATCAACTTGGACCAATTTTGGCCTGCGCTAGAGAGCGGGATGAATAAATAATTCTCTAGATTCCACAAAAAAATGTAGGCCTTATTATTCTAGCATACTAATTAGCTTACTTGTTTAGGTATAAGCTAAAAATCACAATGCCATGAATGTGGTCATACGTCCTTGGTAGGTGGAGAAAGATTCATACATGTACCATTATAATAACCCAATATCTAAATGCATGGGTTAGAGTTCTAAAATGCAATGAGAAGATACTCTTCCAAACATGGATATAGGGTTTAAAGACAAAGGTCTTCTTACTAGGTAGCATGAAATATAACAATGAGTGATATAGTTGAATAGAAATCAAACACTTCAAGACACACCAAATGGTGTACTCCCTCATTTATATATTTGTTCACCTTGTCCAGAACAAGGTCTAGATCTGCATCCCTGGTGATTAATCACTTTTTACTTCTTTTCATTCTTTGAACTAGTGTGTTGGTGGCTAGCTTTATCAGATCGGTGCAATAATGGGTTTAAAAGCTCATCTTTATCTGTTTGTTAGCTTCACCTCAGTAACAACTTCCTTATCAAGACCAACATGAAAGCTTGAAGAAATAAATTTGAACCATTCCTCCAGAACAAACATTTTTTATAGAGGACAATGCATTTCAGCTCAAATATAAGATGACTATTTGTTGAGTCTGTAACAAAAAAGTAACATCAAAATCACATAGAAGTACATGATAATGCTTTCCTTTGACCTTTTCAATGATAGAGCAGTAATATAAGATGATTATTTACGACCAAATGTTTTCCTTTAACCTTTGTCTCTGAACTGAGACTACCAATTACTAATGGGCCTCTGAGATTCTTAAACAGTAACATATAGATGACCATAAGAAGAAAGGGTAAAACCCAAGCAGTCAAAAGTGAAGCATACAACCATTAAAATTTAGATCCATAGTAATTAGAACCTAAAAAGAAATGTAATAGTAGCACTAAGATGAAATAACTAAACCACTACCAAGCTGTGAAGTATACATAGTTCACACATCCCATAACTTAGGAACTACTTAGTAGCTACAAGGAAGTACCGAACATACAATGAGCAATTCTCCATTGAAATAGAGATAAACATAGAAGAATTGAACTAGATAAACAAAATTTCAAGGCACCAGGAAATTAACAACCGTTCGAAACCATTGATAGACATAACAGAAAGTCATTTTATCAAGAAAACAAAACCTTCAAGAGCTACAACTATTACAGACTTCATAGGGTTCTATATATCCCATGTTAATTGGATTAGTCGCATAGCTTACTAGTAGTAGCAGTTACCAACATACTGAGTCTTACAATGCTCTCTTCACATTAGAATCCCTCATATTATTTTTATCTAAGTAGGAGCATACGAATTGGTCACACTTATTCTCGTTCTGTGTTGTGTTCTTGTTATGGTTCATGGTAGTTTTTAGTAGAGAAAGCAAAGATGGGAAACTCTTAACAACATAGATAAGGGGTGAGGTAGAGGAAAGAAATATATATAACACTAAAGAAACCTGGTGGAAACCTTGAGGAAAAAGCTAGAGTGGAGGGGAACACAGAACTAAAAATATTGGAAGAAAGATTTTGAAGAGAGGAAGAGGTGGCCTTACAGTGGAATATGGGAGCAAAGAAGCACATGTATATGCACTGGAGCATAAGAAACCAGCTACAAGCTTTGAACTAAAGCACAAGGAGATTGTTTTTGGAAGAACCTGTTACACTAAATGAGATTACTGAAAAAATAAAACACAATCAATCACTAATTAATCACATACCAAAAATTATGGGTAAATTAAAACCGAATTCAATGTCAGCACCCGCTTAGAAACATTTGCATAAGAGCCCCACATCTTTCTTATATCCATATTATGCCAAGGATTTGATACAAATTGTTCTATCATATTAGCCACCACATATATAGGAGAACAATATCAGTGTATGACTCACAAACAAGCATTAATACGCTAACAAAAGTCTGATTCGCTTGAAACACCATATACAAACTTTTCCCGGACATGAGAGTACAAGGATGACTCTAGGACAAACTAGACATCAAATCAAATTTCTCAAAGATTCATTACTATAGCTCCTCTTTGTTTCCACATGTTTGTTTTTGTTACTTCTGATTACCTAAAAAAATGTGGCAAACCACAAGGGTGACACTCATGTCCCAGTAAGAGATGTAACCTCCAACAATGTTTATTGATAACAATATTTTTAAGTAATTAAACAATCAAGAAGTTTAATCAGATATAAAAAATAAGCTCAGTAGTACTAATGATTAAAAAAATACATAAAGGAATAGATAATAACTATCATCATTATCCAGACTATCATCCTTTATCTTGTCGACAATATAAGCAATTCAGTAGCATATGCATATCTAACATCATGAGCAAGTCTAATAACATACCATAGCTAACAACATGAGCATGTCTAATTGGTTGAACATATCAACATCATAAAAAGAGCTAACAACATAAGATAGCTAGCATCATGATTATAATCAGTAGTAACAATATAGTTATCAAAACAAGCATAGCTATTATATATACACATCTACAATCTTGAGCATATTCACAACCTAATTATATCTACTATCTCTTAATTGCGCTAAGCATCATCTTTATGTAAAAATAACAAACAAGGGTTATCATCCAATGTGAAACGTCATGTATAACCCTAAACAAATATGCTACACAATTGTATTACATCTTTTATTACACCCTAGGGGATTTGAATCATACTATTCAAATTCCAATCGACCCTGAAGAAGGGCTATTCAGTTTTGTATAAGATCTAGGAGTGTCCGTATCCTAAGATGTCTTCCCCTCGGTCAGTACGAGTAAAAAGGTAGTGACATATTAGTCAAATCTGCCACCACAATGACATATAGTCAAGCTGCTAACCACTAGTCTGCCCTTGGTACAGGTCATGACACTAGAAACTAGGGTATTCAAACCCAATCACTGAGGTACAACTGCAGTTATCTTCTAATCACATCATGTTATAATCACAGAGACACGACCGCATCCGTTCTCAATCATATCAGATGTATTAGGCATGACCATAGCCAACCTCCACAATCTATATTGTGGATGACAAGGATATATCCTCAACATACCACCCTCACATACTCAACAATATGCACTCTGAGTTTCCCTTAGGAATACTAGTTTCACCATCCAGCAAGTTCTGACTCTGGAAATGGTTCTAAGACACATGGCACTACATGATTAGAGTTGCACTTAATTAGTTATGCCAATTGGGTGAATTAAGGCCGCATCAAACAAGTGGACATACAAACCCTAATTCCCTTCAAGAAAGCATATAAATATCACAACTTTGAAAAGATATAAAAGGTGTGAAACATAATTTTTCATCTCATCATCACATGGTACTATTCACTTCCCATTCATGAGACCACACTAGTCATCATACAATCGCAAGATATAAATCCTTTTCACAATATCACAAGGTATCAAACCTTATCAACATAAGAGGATTACACCTCATTCAGGGCTCAACCATGCCCAAAGGTCATTAAGACCATCATACTATCACATTATATAAATCCTTTTCACAATATCACAGGCTATCAAACCTTATCAACACAAGAGAATTACACCTCATTCAGGGCTCAACCGTGCCCAAAGGTCATTAAGACCATCATATTATTCCCTACAAGATCATTATTATCTTTGCATGTCGTATAAAAAGGTTCACAACATCACTTACATATAATACATCGGGATCAACACAATATTGCATTAATGAGCTAGGAGATATTCATAAACAATCATAGTAGGGTTATATTAACTTTAAGAACATTCCTTTATTACATCAACATGCAAGGAATCTAAATATGATTAACCCTCATCATATTTATAATGCACATGTTTAGCATAAGAAAGTATCAACCATGTGGCTATGATAACCACCAATTAACATATTAAGGAGGTTATTCCACCATCATTCCATCATATAAGAATTTTAAACATGAATACTCATCTTTATCTATTTGCATTAGAGTTAGGTTCAACATGATAAATTATATCAATGTTATTAGTCAGCTCTTATACTCAAACCCTAACTCACGACATCCCCATTAGATCATGGATGCATAAGGTGAAGCATCACTATCACATTCCATACTATTCTCAAGTATGAACCCACACATAAAACAAGGTGTAACCATCGGGTTATAGCATACTATAGTTTCAACAACAATAATAGAGTACTCCATGCTTGTATTAGTCATTCAAAGATTATTCATACCCAATTACCATCATTTAGTTATATTAAAGCTAGGTATAAAGAGATATACCTCATTAGAATTACATATCCACAAAATATGCTTTTCATTCCTTCTATTCATATGAGTTAATAGGTAAGACTACCTTGTTAAGGGTAACCCTCCATTTTTTCTATCATCATTCAACACATATCACCATACCATAATGACACCCAGAACCATTGGATTTTTAAAAGGTAAGACCATTGGTTGTTTACATAGGTAAACACCATGGATAAACCACCTATGAAGTCCTTGATTTGTGCTCTATAAATAGTCACCATTTACCCCTAGACATCCCTTGATTAACAACAAAAAAATTCCATTGAGAGTAGGGTAAAACCCATAATCGACTGTTCATTTAAAACAAGCCATCCATTGTCAACAAGTAAGCTCCTTAGGTTGATCATATATAAGAAACCATCTAAATCACATTATTAGGACCAACATATTACAGTATCCATCATTCCACTTTATTGGAGCAATAAACATTAGATCTCGACCATCGGGTCAAGTTCATATGTTAACACCATCAATTACATTATAGGTTCGATCATTGCATCAAGTGACCCAAGAAACCATTGGTCTAAGGCTTAATTGATGCCACAACTATATGATTAACTCACCATAGGTTTTGGAGACCTGATCCACCATTATTAGTGACCATTAAGTCACCATAGGTTGTTAGATCAACACTATATTCGTTAATCAACATCAAATATTAAGCTAATGACATCCTTAATTGATAACACTAGTAGGGTACTTAATGGCTGATCATTACACTTCTAATTGATCCAAAACCTGACCTAAGGGGGTGACCGTAGGTTTTCACCATCATCTGACACCTTTGATCTCGATCATCAGTTGTCATGAAGACAACATCATAGGGTTGTTGCAATGGTACCATCATCGGGTCATGGGTTTATAGAAGAAATCAGCTTTAAACCCTAAAATTGACCATTGGTTGATAGGTGCTTAGAAGAATAGGTTGTCAAAACAACCTGATCCAAGCATATTATACCTTAGGAATAATGAACACATGATCACAGGTTCATCTATAACTGAAATCAGATAGGGAACATTATAAAAATTGAAATCCAAGTCAAGCATATCATTTTTAGTGCATGGATCATCATTTTCAAGCAAGAACATGATCTAGAAAGCTTATGGTAAGCAATAAATGTGGAGAAAGTTATAAAACTTGCCTCTAATGAGAATATGAAACCTAACACCGAAGAAAACTTGAGCAGGTAGGTTAGAAAATCCTAGCATAAGCTGTGAACTCGTCCATCTAACACCTTTCTTCATCAAATGAGCAAACCCTAATCCTAAGGAGCAAGAAAGGTAGGGTTTTAGAGATTTAGAGAAATTTCTACCATTTAACAACAAATTTCTGACCTAGATAAAGATAGGAGGAAGGATAAAAAAGAAATAAATGGAGGACAGAAGGCAATTCTTACTCTTTTAGGTTAAGATCACTAGAAGGACGTTTTTTAAACCCTAAAAGGAAGTCAATTGCAACCCTAGATCCTTTTTCCAAGAAGGTCCCCACTTTCTTCTTAATTGGATAGGAAAATTCATAGAAGAACAGAGGTAGAATGAGGTTGGGAGAAGGAGGGAAGTGGTGGAGAGAAAACGGCTCGTTTTGGTGCTTGGGGATAAGTATATGGAACTTTAAGATAAAGAAAAAGAAAAAGTTGAAGTTCTAGTATCTATCAAAGTGTCCACGGCCTTAATTTATTTAAGAATATAAAAACACACACAAGTACCTCCACCACCATCTGTATAGACCTTCTTATCCTACCTTTGTATAATTTCCCAGCCAGTCAAATAATTCATTAGTTGATAGCTACTAAAGGTAGCTCATCCATGAAGGGGTAATCCCTAAAATATCCTTGGAGAAAACACCTTAAAATCAAGGTTTTAATAGGTGTACTATGTCTAAAAAATAACAAGAATGATGAGAGAGTATCCAAGGAATTGAATGCAAGTGATAAATTAAAAAAAAACTCTCAATTGAGTAAATTGCAGAAAAGTCCAAAATGTACATAAAATTGCATAACTTGCTCAAACAGTGTCCAATTTGGACCAAATTTGAAAATTAAGCTTGTATTATGATTTAAAAGCATACTAAAAGGTTATATTAGGGTTATAAGAATTCAATTATGATACGTAAGCTTATTCAACTCATTAAGCAAGTATATGGGCCTTATAGTTTTTGTAGTTAGTGGTAGTGAAGTAGGTGAGGTTGGGAGTTATAATATGTGGAAGCTATACCTCAACCTCAACCTCTCAGATGGATCTCTATGAAGAAAGTAAAACTAGGCAAGGCTATAGAAAATTGAGATGGCATAAAGACCCACCTAACTCTGAACATATAATATTGGTAAAAGGCTATAAAGAAGACCCATAGAAAAGCATAAAATCTACTGATAATATGACACATAGAACTACATACATGAGTACAAGAAAATATAAAGACTCAATCCCCATCATGTTGAAGCTGACTTTCATACAGTAGATGGTTCCATTATACCCTAAGCCTTTTCATATGTTTGGCACCATCTTCCAACTACTTCCCAGCAAAAACCAAAATGTGTTGATCTTGAATGGAATTTGAATATAGATAAATAGTACACTCATTTCAAGTAAAACCAATCATACAAAATCTGAAAGAGACCTGCAATAAGATACAATTGTTATGATCATTCTAAGCAAGAGAAGCAATATTACAACTTCTGAGTTGTTCTTCAGTAAAGCATGACTAGCATGTAGAAGGTGAGTCTAAGAAAAAGTCTAAGGAAACTAAAGTTGTTGATGTTGTTCCCCCTGTAGAACAATCAAATAAAGATACCCCAAAGCAAAATAGAAAGTTGGCCTAACCAATCAGACTAATAGAGATAACAATAGATAAATAGACTAAGTTGAAAGAGGATAACAATAACTACATACATAACCATGACACCCACAGTGTCTGGAAATATAGAACCACATAGGAGTAAACCATTAAGTAGATCCGTGCTTTATATATCTGATTTGGCCTTATATATCAGATTTGGTATAAGTACAGATATATGGAAGAGAATAAGAGATACATGTTTGTTTCTTTTGCAACCCAAGATCATCAGGTGACAAAACACTTCCCCATCCACAAACTTTCTCCAACCTCATTTTAGATATGATAATTTTTGGCATGTATTCTACTCTTGATTGACCTCAACAGACTGACTTGCATGACAATGTGAGTTTTCTATAGATGATGTGATTGAGAAAGTAGAGTCTTAAATGAAGTATAAATACTCCATTGTGGTTTCCTAGTAACATTTTTTTCATAAGCCTATCTTATAGAATTGTATATACACATTAGCAAGCTCCTTGTGTCAAATAGAAGGACATTGATGTGATACATGGTTTTTCCCCATACTAGTTGTAATATGGGGAACACCAGTGATATTTGTGGATCATTCTATGGAAGTAATACTTGTTGGAGACCTTTTGCAAACAAGTAGTTTGATATGAAGCTTATATTACATGTCTCCTCTAAAGAAAACACATGTAGACATAATATGTGATTAGAAAAGCTTAGAAACAATGTTTATAATTTTAAGGAAACAAATATCAGAATAATATTGGTTAATTATAGAGACCAGAGTAAGCATTTGATACATGGGAGATAGATATTGATTGATCTACCAATGGTTCTTTTCAATATGATAAGCAATGTATTATTATCGATTTCATAATTGGTACGTGGTATATGGTAAACGACTAGTATTCTTTGTAATTTCTTTTGGCCGTGAACATTCTTTGACCAAATCCAATTTACAAGACATTTGACTGGGTAAACTTTGTGCCACGTACGGATCAGATTGACATGACATGTTAGAGGTAAAGAAGCAACAATTCAGGATGACTAAGGAAAAGGTAAAAAAATCAATCGCTTACAGTGTTGGCATCAAAATATTTAGCTGACTCTGGTAGCACACCTTTAGGCCTGGCTTGTTGGACCAAAAGGTTGCCACCACAGCTAATCAGGTTCCACCTTAAGTCATTCAAGCATTCTAGCAAGAACCATTCCCTTATCTCTTCTACTTTGAATCATTGTAGAAAGAAATATTAAGCAGTCAACAAACTAAATGGACATTTTTCTATCCATATAGGTAAATCCATGTCTCCATGTGTGTGTGTTACCACATATCTCCCTAAGACTGGAGGTACATCAGAACCTCCTACCTGACTGTCTACGAGGCTTGATACTAGAAGAAAAGAGGAATTTGGGGTTTCGAGTGAGGATAAAATGGTGAGAGGGAGAGAGGGGGATACATGGGAGAAGAGACTGTGAGAGAGAGACCAATCAGGTAGGGCACGTCAGTGGGAGAGGTTCTATAGGGTAAACCAGGAGGGAAGGACGGAGATGGAGGGAGGGTGGCATGATTTGGGGAGTAGTAAGAATGATGGCCATGCCAATTGGGATGGAGCTCAACACGTGGAGAAGTTGAATATTTAGGCTTGTGGTAATTTGGGAGGGGGGCGTGTAGTGAGATTGGAATTTTTTAAATCAAATATTTGAGTAGAATTTTTAGTTTGTACTCAGTTTGAATATATGTAGCTATTTTGTAGTCAAAAGATTTGACAACATTTACTTTGGTTACAATATTATAATTTGTAGTAAAATCCACTATTTAACTTCAAAAAATATATATGTAGTTAGAATAATTGTAGCCAAATGATGTTTTTTTTGTAGTGATATCGGGCATGAGAGGTGTGTGTTTCACACCATATCGAGCAAAGAGGTGTGTGTGTGCTTCACACCATATCGGGAAAAGAGGTGTATTCTTCACACCATATCGGGCAAAGAGGTATGTGTATGCTTCACACCATATCAGGAAAAGAGGTGTGTGTGTTCTCCACACCATATCAGGCAAAGAGGTGTCTATGCACTTCACATCATATCGGGCAAAGAGGTGTGTGCATGCTTCACACCATATCGGTCAAATAAGTGTGTGTGTGTGCTTCACACCATATCGACCAAAGAGGTGTGTATATGCTTCACACCATATCGGGCAAAGAGGCATGTATGAGCTTTACACCATATCGGGGAAAAAGGTGTGTGTATGCTTCACACCATATCGGGTTGAGTCATGATGATGTCATCATAATCAAGATCTAGACTTCATTCCTTACTATTATAGTTCATGGAAAGAGTCCTATGTCACTAATAAAACTCATGGATTCATTAATTATACAAGAAAACTTGAAAGTGAAGTAGATCATCAACCTATGCCACTAATAGAACTCATGGATTCATTAATTATACAAGAAAACTTGAAATTAAAGTAGATCATCAAGTATAGCAAAATCGAAGGTGAATAATAACATAATTAGATTCAAGTTATATAACCCGCCTCAAAAACAACTTCAAAGGGTCTAAGATCCAAAGCTTCATGTTCCCAAGGTTGAAGATGAACTTATCACAGATCCAAGACTCGCTTACAACTCCTCTACATGCAAGGAATCACACTAGTTAAGAACTTGGTGAAGAAGAAAAGAAAGGAAGAATCACAACCCAAGATCATGCTTCACCTTTAAGCTTAATGGTTCGAGCTCCTCCTTGCTCCTCAACTCTTTGCACGATATCTAAGTGAAATGGAGTGATAGCATTCGAAAAGATTCACTAGTAGGTGAAAGGAGTGGTATATATAATTGAGGTTCATGATAGAGAGTGTATAAGAGGTGTCATCACTACATACTACTAGGTTCCCATGTCCATGCATAGATGACACGTGTCCATGCATGCACACATATTTATCTTGACATGAAAAACTCTTGAGGATAATCTAGGGATAAGATTTCAGCCCTTAGTTATCTTGTTGAGCAAGGTATTTCAACTCCACATCACTTTATTCACAAATCGATACACTTTTTCTATGGAAAGTTGCAAACCGATATCCATCATCTCCTTGAGATGATTAACCCATCATTGCAAAGTCCAAGAGTTTAAAAAACGATATGGGACCTCATCTATGGCTCCTTGTCTGATAGGAACTCCCATATAAGCTCTACAACTCGATACAACTCAATTAGGGTCCCAACTATACAACTCTTCTTGGTCTTTCATCACCAAGAATACTACTACTCAAAAATGATTCAAACATGGTGCCTCTTTCTTTCTCTCTCCTCTAGATGATTCCAAGAGAAAGTAGGGACACTCTACAGGTGGTAAGTTGCATATCAACCCACATTTTGGGTAAATTACAATTTGCACCAAACTTAGTACACAAGGCACAAGCATTATTCAAACAAGCTCCAACTTGGAACTTAGGATTTCCACAAGCCACCCCTTAGCATAATTCTCTCTATTATGATGCTAAATCACTTTAAGCATGTTCAAAATGTGACATATTGCAATATAACCAATTATCTTGGGTAAATTGTAAATTACACCCAAACTATCATAGAATGCACAAACAGTTTGCAAATAAGCTCAAACATGGAAATTAAACTTTCCTTGAGTCTTAATTAATTTTCAAAAGATTAAAACAATTTTATAAATAACTTAATTAAGCAAAACTTCCACGTTTATGCCATAACCCATATCAGGGATGTTATAATCAACTCCATCATCTACTAGGTTTTGGGTATAAGAATTAGGATTTAGGAGAAAAAGTAATCTATACAAGAATACTTCATCATCTTAAACCCTAAATCAAGATATAATAATCAATAATCTTAGGATAACATTTTAGAGATAGACCAGCAACATGCAAGCAATATAAAGGTGAAACAATAGAAGAGGGGAAAGTTATATAACCTACCTTGAGGTGAAAATCAACTCCAAAGCCACAAGATCCAAGAGAGAGAAAAAAAGCATAGCTCAGATCAACTCCACGGCTAAAGAAGATCACCTTAAAAGAAGAAGAGCACACCAAGGTCAGAGTAAGCTCAAAGAGAGAGGGTAAAAACCCTAGGATGAAAAACGAAGAAGAAAGAGGAGAGCTTCATCTCACTCAGGTACTACCATGGTCAAACTATAGTTTCGACCTCTATGGAGAGAAGTTCCTCAAGATAGCGACCATAGTAATCCATAGTCCAACAACCTAGAGAAGAAAGAAAGAGGTAGGGTTCACCATAGTCTAACAGCAAAGATAAGAAATAAAGAGGTTGGGTTCATGAAAAATAAGATCAAAGAGAGATAAGTACTTTCCAAAATCAAAGATCACCAAGAACCACCACAAGGGAGTTGATCAAGCCCTATATCACCACATGCAAGAGGGGAAATGACCACCTTCTCCAAGATCAGCACCTCCACTTGCTCCACCAAGCTCAGGCCTGAACACAAGCAAGAAGAGAGCTAAAAGGGTTACCTACAATTAAAATAAGGGGTATATATGCCCAAGGGTAGGAGAGAGGTAGAGATTATGAGGTGTCAGGATATAAGATCCTCTCATGAAACTTGTCCCTCAAAAGGTCATCCATGTAAGAACTCTAAATATTCATGCACCAAAGGGTGATAAAAACAAGGCTTGGTAGTGACCACTAGGTCCACTACCCACCTCCAGTCTAAACAAAACAAAGGGTAAGCATAGTAGAAATTGTTACACCATGTCACCCCAAACAACTAGTCCCTACAAAAAAACTCAAGCAAAACCCTAGAGACCAATACCAAGGGCAAGGCTCCTATGTCACTAAAAACTAACCAAAGCAAGGTGTGATAGAGTGGACTTTTGGAATCCAAAAATGTCCAATGATTTAAGTGAAAGCATAAGGTTGAGATAGATTGAGAGTTCTAATCTTTTGACAAAATAGGAGTGTTGATGTGAGATTGACATAATGATTAAGACAGATCTTTTAATGCCTTTTGAGGAATTTTATTGAATGGTCTAATAGATGCGTTTGGTCACCAAATTTGAGTAGAAGGTAGATCGAGAGATAAAGAAGCTATGGTTAAAATTTGGTGGCATTTGGATGTTCCTAGAGATAGATATTTAGGTTTGAAATTGGAGGAATAATTGATTTAGTGGTGATTTTCGACCTAAGTTGTTGATTTAATGAGAGTGTCACGCCCCTTTTGTTTGGAGTTGGATGTGTGGCTCTTCTCTGGCCTTGGATCTCTAATCGGACAGCTGTGGTCCTTACAAGGGAGAAGCCATGAATATGGCTTTGTGTAGGATCTATCTCAGCCGCATATGAGGAACCAACGACACAGATATCATCTTCAACCTTTCAGTTAGATTGTGAGCTTGGCGTGTC
Source organism: Alisma plantago-aquatica (assembly GCA_963693085.1). Lineage (NCBI taxonomy): Eukaryota > Viridiplantae > Streptophyta > Magnoliopsida > Alismatales > Alismataceae > Alisma > Alisma plantago-aquatica. The sequence continues at coordinate 972,447,935 of OY856413.1, read as the reverse complement.
CAGCCATGACGCCACGATCAACCAGGTCGTGGGATGATGGGGACAAGTAGATGAGGAGTAGGATTTTCCTCCCCTTTACGAACTGATTGACACCTTGAGCAGGTCAAATGACCAAGAGACGAGAGAAATCGAGCGTCGTCCCTTAGCTACTTCTCCTTTGCACTGAGAAGGTGATAGCCGAAGGAATAGCTCGGAGGTAGAGGGGCGATCAGAATATGATGAGAAGGGGAAAAGGAAGCTAGAGATCTATATTCTCATCCCAGGCCTTTCCAATCTTTTCCGTGTAGGCTTCTTTAGGCGCCCAACTCCGTTTTACTGCCTGTTGAAGATGGAGCTCGAGACAGAAGTGGAGCACTTCTCATCGAGAGCAGTGGGTTCAGGTGAGTCCCTGGAGGCCTTTTGGTTGATTGTGTGCCTTCCTTTTTGTGCAAAGAAGATCGGGGTGGTTGTTCCCCATTTTTCTCTATCATGGTGGCAGCTATGGCGGCGTGCTTATGGATGGAAGGAACTGGAGACAAGATAGAGAAAACCAGTGACCATAGAGGTCTCCCCCAAGGTGGATGAAGTCAAGGGAAACCTTAATGGTTGATAAGGAGGGCTTGGTCGTGCAAGATTGCTCATCGGAGCTTCCCCAGTTGCGGCGACGGCCCTTGCCGGCAACTGTAGGACAGGGAGCCTTGGAGCCAATTTCAAGAAGTTGACCAGCCGTGGAGAATAGAAGGACCCCGCCGGAGTTGTGGTGTTGTTTCCCACTTTTTGGGGAAGAGGAAATCGACGCTGCTTGCTCGCTGGAGCCAAGCCGTGCGGCGGCGCCCACGCGTAGCAGAGAAGACAGAGCAGGCAGAGATCGAAGACACGCGAGGGAGAGAAGACTGGGGTGAACTGGGTACAGGAGACGAGAACCGTTCGACTCAACGTTGAACCACGGAGAACCAGCCGAATCAATCCTGGAAGAGCAGCGCCCAAGAAGAGCCACGTGTCGACTGTTGATTGGTCAGAATAAGGTAAACAATCAGAAAATCCCAAATTTTGTATAAATCATAATAATTAACTCGAGCATCAGAAAAATACAAGTAATATACCAAAATTCTCTGAAAAATGAGTAGAACGCAATGAAAGTATAATATCTAGATTTTGAGGAACTAATATTAGTGATATCATGTAATATGTGTAATGCTTACTTCTTGAGTAAGAAATATTAAATGATGACATAAAAATATGGAAAAATGTCAGTAAGTGTATAACCATGTTTATAGTGCATATGATGTTAGGTATGGTCATATTGATGCATGAAAGTATATAATTGGATTAATATGGCTATTTAGGGCTAATAACCCTAAATAAAATGCAGTAAATACGTACATGCTCAATAAATGATGAAATTTACAGAATAAGTTCATATCAATAACTGGAAGATAATATTTACATCTGAGATTAGTTATATACACGAAATTCATGTGATATGAAGAGTACCCTTAATACATATGATGTAACCATAATATGTTTAATGAAAGTGACATAATGTTAAATATGTTCACATAATAATGTGACACATGAGTACATCCAATTGATGAACTATAATCTGGAATATGACATCACTAAGATAAATCGAAGAAAAGAATACTAGTAGCAATGAGAATATCCTAATGAACTAAGAGAAACTCTAATGAGCAGGATTAGGGTTAAGATGAGATGTAAGATGATGAGAACCTGATGATAGTATATGGTCTTGTCTTGATTAGGGTTTGACCTGGGATACATTGTTGACATGAGGAATATGTGATTGTGATATCTCTTTGGAAGGTACGCCATTACCTCTTACTTGGATTATTATATAATATGCTTGTACTATATGTGTGGTAAAATACTTGGCATATGATATTGGATGAAATTATTATTCTTGCATGATATGTTGCTTGATTTTCCGTTGTTATGGCTATGAACACATGAAACATAAGATATCTGATCCATCATATATATGAAAGCACACAGTGCTCAGAAGGTGATCACAAACTCCTAGGGGGTAGATCACACTTATAATGATAAAAAACCACTTGGTGGTAGATCATAAGGCCTAAAAACATCAAAGCCCTAGGGGCAGATGTACGAGAAGTATGATGGAAATAAGTTTAAAACATGTGTTCTCTTTTGTTAATAAACTTTCTTGTTCAAGTATACACTTTTCTTATATTGTTTTGTTACTGCCAATTATTAGTTTTACCTTATTGCCAAGATATGATGAGAGGTATATAAAAGACACGTAGGCGTACTCAGTACAATAATCTTGAATATTGTGCTGACGTGTACCGCATGTAATCTTTTGTTTAGGTTGTGGTTATGCTCTTGAAGATCCAAGATAGTGAGAGTTGTGTGGCGAGATGATGTGCAGGTGGACCTGTTGTCTTAAGATCCTGTAGTCTAGTAGTAGTTCATGTATATGTATAAGTTTGATGTTCAATGTGTAATATCAAATGTTGTAACAATTCATGTTGTAATAATATGTTGAATGGTGAACATGTATGTATGGTTTTATTATTGTTCATGTGCATGTGCTACTGATTGTTTCCTCTTGACTCTCTTGATTTTCTCTTTCTTAGCCTAGTGTGTGTTGTTTAAATTGGGATTCTCGTTGAGGTGAGGGTTTCAATTTGGACATCACACATCAGATTAAGTTTTAGAAAATTTGGGGATGTCACAGGTGGTATGAGAGCATGAACAATAAAAAATCCTGACATTTTCTCATTATGCAACTCAAAACTAAAGAACCTTGAACCTTAATAATCTTTAGGGTTAGATTAGTCATCTTTTAGAGACTAGATCTGACCTAGCCTCTAGGTTAGCACCTATATGTCTGAGAACTAGGCCTAGACTAGTGCTTGTTGTATAGCAAGTCCTTAGATGTCGTTCTTTCTTTGTAGTGCAATGGTATGGGATGTTGCACTATTTGGAAATGACGTGCATCAAGGGAAGAGAAACCCTAAACATATTGCGCACATTGTCTAGAGTAGCTACACTAGTCTACCCCTTGTTCTCACCCTTTTCACTAGTTTTCATGACACTGTACTCTCTACTATGTGTGGGACACTCATTTTCAGGATTTGGTTTTTGATTCCAAATGGATCGAACCTCGATAGTTTTCTCTTATGCTTGTTTTATCAGAGAAAAACTATATAATGTTTTATTATGTATATGTATTACAAAAATGTGTTCCCACACACGTACGAGTAGGAGGTGATCATGTAACCTAAGTGAAATTGAATGACATCAGTCTAGAAGAGAGAGTAGTTCTAGATTAGATGTCTAGAACCTTGTTTGGAACATATGATAGATAGAATAGATGAAATAAGTTTTTATGATATGATGTAAGTCTTACATAGATGACATAAGATGGTTATGATGATCTATGTTTGTCTTCAAGGACCTAAGTTCAATTTTGAGGTTTTGAGATAAGTTTTGATGACGCAAGTAAATAGTCTTTTATGAGATAAGATATGTTAAGTTAAGATAAGGTTATGAGTCAGCAAGAGCCTCAAGATCTTTTACAAAGGAGGACCTCTAGTGTTAGGACCAGTTTTAGGGTTCACTCTAGAGAGAGTGAGATCCATTGGGAGAAGGTTAGAGAACCTAAACTCCATGATATGAGAATGATGAGAAATATGATATATGATATGTCCTAAACTAGAATACTCGTAAGTGATTGAGTTGAGTCACTTTATGCATTATTCCTATAGTCTTGTTGAACCCTAGATGTCCTTGGGAGGACCATACCCTAGAGATAGAGAGAGGTTGGTTACATATGTGCATATGTGAACATCAATATGAGAACCTGCCATCTGGGTGAGGGAGAGAGAGCCCAAGACCCTGGAGGAGGTAGCTATGTTAGTTTCTATGAAGCCTCATGCTCGGGTTGGTGGTTTCCCGCATAGGAATCTAGTGGTTGCATGTATAAGAGAGTTTTGAATAAGCATGTTTCATGGGTAGAAGACCTATGAAGAGTATGTCATATCATGTTTTGGTTTGTGCTTATGTGGCTAGAGCTCATGAAGCAATCAACTAGTGCCAACGAGGTAATTTGAGAACCCTAGACTAAGAGAGGAAAGATAAAGTGTATCCATACGAGATACTCATAGAGTTGAGTTAGCTCAGAGAGTCTGAGTATGTCCCTATCCTCATGATATGGGTCAGGAGAACCTCAATTGTACTAGATAAAAGTTTTGATATATGTTTGACAAGCCACTTGTATAAGTTTATTTAGTACAACCATTATATGATATATGTAGAGATGTGATTTAATCTTGAGATAGTTTATATGTAGTTTGCCCTAGGCGATGGCCGCACGCAGAGGTGGCGGCAGTGGGGGCGATGGTCGTCGACCTCCATTCCAGGGAGAGAAACAAGGCCAAACCCGGCGGAGATTGTTTGCTGAAGCAGTCAAGGTTGCAGAGAAGTCAAAGGATTGGTCAGCGATATACAAGAAACCCGTTGGAGATACTGATACGAGGCTTGCTGCAACTGAAATTACGATTGAAGATGATACAATTATTATTCCCCAGGAAGAAGTGGATGCCAATGCAGCCTTGTGGAGGAACACTGTTGCTGGCTACATAATTGGGTTTAGACCTCACATCCCGACTCTCCAGGATTACCTCCGCCGCCTGTGGAAGCCGTCCGACGAGATAGAGGTGATGGGCAGAGTGTGTGGGAGTTTTGTCATCAAGTTTCAGGATGAAGACAACCTGGCCAATGCCTTGGATGGTGGTCCATGGCAGGTTAAGGGAAAACCAATGATCCTCAAGAAGTGGGAGAAGGGAGAGCCACTGGAGTAGGAGAAACTAACATCCGTCCCGGTTTGGCTCAAGATCCTGGATCTCCCGCTTGAACTCTGGAGTGAGAAGATGTTGGAATGCATTGCTTTATTTCTGGGCAAACCGCAATGTTCGAACAGGCAGACTAAGGCTAGAAGCAGGTTTGATTTTGCTAGAATCAATGTGCTGATGAGCTCGTCGTCTCCATTCCCCACCATCGTCAAGCTCCGAACAGAAAAAGGATCTCCCTACTCAGTTAATATTGAGTATGAATGGGTTCCCCAAAAGTGCCCACATTGCGGCAATTTTGGTCACGACAAGGACCTCTGTTCCAAGCCGACTGAGAGTCCTGCCTCCCCTGAAGTTGAGGCTGCAGCTACGGTTGAACCTGCTGTACCCCAGGTGGATGGTGCTTATGATAATGCTACTGAGAAGACACTGTCCAATACGGTGGCCACCACTGCAGGTACTTCTGCAGCTGTTGCTGCCAAAGACAAGGACGGGTTTGAGAAACCTCGAAGGACTAAGAGCCCAAAGAGGAGATCCATGAGGAACCAGAAACCTCGAAGGACTAAGAGCCCAATGAAAAGGACGGGAAAACTACTGATAATAGGCTTATCAGATTGGGAGAAGCAGAGTGTGGTCTGGGCAGAGATTAGAAGGGCAAAGGCTGACATTGCCATTCTAACTGAGGTAAAGATTAGAAGAAATAAAATTGCCAAAGCAATGAAACATACTTGTTCGGGTTTCAATTGGCTTGATAACTCAGCCAGTAGTAGCAAAATTCGTATCCTCATTCTATGGGAAAAGGAAGATTACAAATTGACTTTGCTGAGTCAATCCAAACAGCACCTGCATTGTCAGTTGATTGCGGGGGACCTCAACCTAGAGATTACAGCTGTATACGCTAATAATGAAGATAATAAAAGAGTCATGCTTTGGGAGGAATTGATGAACATTAAATCGAGGTTGCAATTCCCATGGATTGTAACTGGTGATTTTAATGCTGTCAGACTTTGTGAAGAAAGGATAGGGAGGTCAGCACCTTCAGCCAGGTCCATGAATGACTTCAATAGCTGTATTTTGGACACTGGGTTGCTTGAAGTGGAGGCCAAGGGGCCTCTCTTTACCTGGAATAATCAACAATTGGGGAAAAATAATACCAGGAGCAAAATAGATAGAACTTTCTATTCTATTCAGACCCAAAGAGAGCTGCCGAATCTATGGGTGGAAATTATGCCTTCCATTTATAGTGATCACTATGCTCAAGTACTACATCTTGACGAGGAGAAGCCTAAAGTTAAGTACCCAACCAGATTTTTTAATGCATGGACCGCCTTGGAGGGGTATCATGAGATGGTGAATAAATCTTGGGACATACAGTGCACTGGTACGCCTATGTACAGGTTTATGTTCAAGCTGAAACGTACGAAGAGGTTCCTGCAAACTTGGAACTGGGAAGTCAAAGGTGACCTGACAGACTCTGCCAAAAACAAGGAGAAGGAGGCTTTAGAAGCTCAAGAAAAATCTGATGAAGCCCCGAATGATAGCCTCCTATGGGAGATCGCAAAGACAAAAAAAGATGAGGCCTTGGTTGCTAAAGCTATTGAGGAGTCCATGATTAGACAGAAGTCCAGAATTTTCTGGTTAAAAAATGGTGATTCTAATACTTGATTTTTCTATGCCTCACTGAGAACAAGGCGCAGCAAGAACCAGATTAGAGTCATTGAACACAATGACACTCATGTCAAGGATGAACAAGAGATCAAAAACTTATTCAATCAGCACTACTCCAGTCTTTTCAATAAGCGCAGCTCGACTGAGAAGTTTTACTGGAAGTCACTCCCTAAACTTCAGCCGCACCACCTGTAAGAAATGTGTTCTCTGGTGACTGACAAAGAAATTTATGACGTGGTCATGAACGCTAATGAAGATAAAACCCCGGGGCCAGACGGTATGAATGCATGCTTATATAAGGCTTCATGGGATGTTATAAAAGAAGTTTCTGTCTAGCAATAAAAGATTTCTTTGCTAAGGGACAGCTCCTTAAAGAGGTGAATAAAACCTATATTGCTCTAATTCCTAAGGTTAAACAGCCGTAGAAAATTGGGGACTGGAGACCTATCTCTTTATGCAATTTTGCTTATAAATTTATCTCTAAACTACTAGCCAACAGATTAAGAGATGTTCTTCCCTCTTTAATCGACATTAGCCAATGCGCCTTTGTGAAAGGGCATAGAATTTTTGACGCAATACTTCTGGCTAACGAGCTAGTCCATGACTTCAAAAAACCATAATCCAAAAAGAAGCTCTTCCTTAAGGCTGACTTGAGTAAGGCTTATGACTCCATCAACAGGAATTATATTCTTGATGTTATGCGAGGTATGTGCTTTCCTGATTGTTGGATTCAATGGGTTAAAGAGTGCTTATACTTGACATCTTTCCAAATTTTAATTAATGGCACCCCTTCTGATATCATCCAAGCAACCAGGGGTATTCGGCAAGGGGATCCCCTGGCTCCATACTTGTTTGTCATCGGCATGCAAGGATTATCATCTAACATTAATGAGGCTGTTGAAGATGGCTCTATTAAATCACTTCTAGCAGGTGATACAAAGGTGGCTCATCTTATATTCGTTGATGATCTCCTCCTCTTTTTTGAAGAAAATGAGTAAAGTGTTGATGGTATAATGAGATGCATGAGTATTTTCAAATCAATCTCTGGCTTAGAGATGAACCCTTCGAAGAGCCAACTCTTCCTGAGCAGCACTGCACCAAAAGAGCTCAGTTTAAAGTTGAATATCACTAAATGTGAGTTTCCTGTTCGATATTTGGGACTCCCTTTATTTGCAGGTCGGCTCACCAAGGCTATGTGCATACCCCTCATCGATAGAATTAAGACCAAGTTGGATTCTTGGAAAACTTTGTTCTTATCAATGGCGGGTAGACTTGAATTGATCATATCGACTCTTTCATCCTATCACTTATTTTGGACTGGTGTCTTCCCTCTTCCTAAGGCTATAATGGAGGAGATTGAGAGACTATGCCGGAACTTTCTATGGGGTGACAAGGAGGATAGAAGGCACTTCCACACTGTGGCGTGGGATGATATTTGCAAACTGAAACTCGAAGGTGGTCTAGCGATCAGGAAGGTTGAGGACTGGAGCAGAGCAGGTTCCCTCAGGCTTCTGTGGGACATCTCCAATCATAAGAACACGCTATGGATCAGATGGGTACATAGCAAATACCTGAAGGATGATACGTTGTGGACGTGCCAATCTAAACCCACAAACAGCTGGATGTGGAGATCGCTTCTGAAAATCAGAGATGATTTTGCACATCTAGTTAGATTTTCCATTGGTGATGGGTCTACCATCTCTCTGTGGAAGGACCCATGGGTCTGTGGGAATTTTCTGGGTGATCTAATCATTGATTTTGGGTCACTGAAATTAAGAACTGGTCTCGGCAACTATGCTAAACTTTCATCCCTTATTACAAATGGAAGCTGGGCTATACCGAAACTAAGGGGTTGTCAGGAGCTGAGCCATGTTTGCGCAGAACTGAAGCTAATGAATAAGGACATATGTTACTTCAATGGCCTGGACTCCTTCACTTTGAAAGGCGCGTGGCATCTCTGCAGAAAACAACACAACAAATGTGAATGGGCAGTATGGCTTTGGAAGTCTATTGCTCCCAATCGGATAAAAGTCAGTTGTTGGAAGATTAGTCAACAACGGCTGGTAACTGATGACTTCCTGCAAAAAAGAGGGTACTCATTAGCATCCAGATGCTGTCTTTGCACCAACCACCAAGAATCAGTGCACCATCTGCTTTGGACCTGTGAATTCACAAAGATTTTGTGGGAAAAAGCCAGACCTCAGTTGCCTGCCATACCAGTATCGTTAGCCGAGTTGCTGAAGATTAATGATAGAAATAGTAAACTTATGGGCCTGCTCATTATGTATCACGCATGGTGTGGTAGGAACAGAGTTATTTTTGACAATGTAAAACCTTCCATCCATGTTGTTTGGAGGTTGATAGATAGTGATTATATTGCCTTGCACAGATAGGTCAATATATTGGAGCTCAACTCTCCCCATTTGTACATTTTCTTGTGAATGAATAGAGGTAGCACGCTTACTGATAAAAAAAAAAAGATTTAATCTTGAGATGTGATATATAAACATGATATGATGAAAACCTAGAGATGGTTTAATAGATATCAATGTATAAATGGTTAACCACATACATGAATAATGATGATAAAGTGAAATTCTTGGCTAATCTTGTGATGAATCACTAGTAAATGTTGCAATTTATTATGAGCAATGAAATGAGATCATGTGAATGAAACATGTTACATGAGGTGTTAATATTAGTGCTTATTATAGATGAAAAATATAGTTTGACAGTTAACACAACATAATGATTATAACACCTTGATATGGTCTAGATGGATAACGTGGGTTAATTATAGTTAACTCCCTCCTAAATACATATGTTAATGATGAAAATGTTCTAATAATGAGCTCAATGAAATGTTGATGAAACCTTGATGTATGAGTTAATATTAGTTAACTCCTTTAGAACATGGTAGTATGATTCTGAATATTAATGCCTGGATAAAGATAAAGATGCGACCCTAACATATGATATACGTCATGATGTATCCTAAGCCCCTAAACCATGTTATATGATGAGTGGTTCACCCTTGTATCACCTTAGATGTTTGAAAACATCCTAGTAGCTTGGATATAGTTATGGAGCTTTTGTCTATGTTGTACATAGAATGGTGCCTACATGTGGATGAAGGAAAGATAAGGTTTGAAGTATGAGTATGGTTTACTTTCGAGGACAAAAGTTATTTTAAGATGTATATGATGTGACAAAGTGGGTTTTCTGGCTTAATTTCGAGGATGAAATATCTTTTAAGGTGTGTAGGATGTGATAGAGTGGACTTTTGGAATCCAAAAATGTCTAATGATTTAAGTGAAAGCATAAGGTATCTATAGATTGAGAGTTCTAAGCTTTTGACAAAATAGGAGTGTTGATGTGAGGTTGACATAATGATTAAGACATCTCTTTTAATGCCTTTTGAGGAATTTAATTGAATGGTCTAATAGATGAGTTTGGTCACCAAATTTGAGTAGAAGGTAGATCGAGAGATAAATAAGCCATGGTTAAAATTTGGTGACATTTGGATGTTCTTAGAGATAGATACTTAGGTTTGAAATTGGTGGAATAATTGATTTAGTGGTGATTTTTGACCTAAGTTGTTGATTTAATGAGAGTGTCACGCCCCTTTTGTTTGGAGCCGGATGTGTGGCCCTTCTCTGGCCTTGCATCTCTAATCAGACAGCTGTGGTCCTTACAAGGGAGAATCCACAGATCTGGCTTTGTGTAGGATCTATTTTAGCCGCATATGAGGAACCAACGACACAGATATCATCTTCAACCTTTCAGTTAGATTGCGAGCTTGGTGTGTCCAGCCACGATGCCACGATCAACCAGGTCATGGGACGATGGGGAAAAGTAGCTGAGGAGTGGGATTTGCCTCCCCTTCACGAACTGATTGACACCTTGAGCGGGTCAAATGACCAAGAGACGAGAGAGAACGAGCCTCATCCCTTAGCTTCTTCTCCTTTTCACTGAGAAGGTGGTTGGAGTAGCTCGGAGGTAGAGGGGCAATCATAACAAGATGAGAAGGGGAAAAGGAAGCTAGAGATCTATATTCTCATCCTAGGCCTTTCCAATCTTTTCCGCATAGGCTTCTTTAGGCGCCCAACTCCGTTTTACTGCCTGTCGAAGATGGAGCTCGAGACAAAAGTGGAACACTTCTCATCAAGAGCAGTGGGTTCAGGTGAGTCCCTGGAGGCCATTTGGTTGATTGCGTGCCTTCCTTTTTGTGCAAATAAGATTAGGGTGGTTGTTCCCCATTTTGCTCTGTCATGGTGGAAGCTATGGCGGTGTGCTTATGGATGGAAGGAATTGGAGACGAGATCGAGAAAACCAGTGACCGTAGAGGTCTCCCCCAAGGTGGACGAAGCCAAGGGAAACCTTAATGGTTGATGAGGAGGGCTTGGTCGTGCAAGACTGCTCACCGGAGCTTCCCCAGCCGCGGCGACGGCCCTTGCTGACAGCTGCAGGACAGGGAGCCTTGGAGCCAATTTCGAGAAGCTGACCAGCCGTGGAGAATAGAAGGACCCCACCGGAGTTGTGGTGTTGTTTCCCACTTCTTGGGGAGGAGGAGATAGACGTCGCTTGCTCTCCGGAGCCAAGCCGTGCGGCGGCGCCCACGCGTAGCAGAGAAGATGGAGCAGGCAGAGATCGCAGACACGCGAGGGAGAGAAGACTGGGGTGAACTGGGTCCAGGAAATGAGAACCGTCCGACTCAACGCCGAACCAGGGAGAATCAGCCGAATCAAGCCTGGAAGCGCAGTGCCCAAGCAGAGCCACGTGTCGACTTCTGATTGGTCAGAATAAGGTAAACAATTAGAAAATCTCAGATTTTGTATAAATCATAATAATTAGCTTGAGAATAAAAGAAAACAAGTAATATACAAAAATTCTCAGAAAATTGAGTACAACGCAATGAAAGTATAATATCAGGATTTTGAGGAACTAATATTAGTGATATCATGTAATATGTGTAATGCTTACTTCTTGAGTAATAAATATTAAATGATGACATAAAAATATGGGAAAATGTCAATAAGTCTATAGTGCATATGATGTCATGTATGGTCATATTGATGCAAGAAAGTATATAATTGGATTAATATGGCTATTTAGGGCTAATAACCCTAAATAAAATGTAGTAAATACGTACATGCTCAATAAATGATGAAATTTACAGATTAAGTTCATATCAATAACTGGAAGATAATATATACATCTGAGATTAGTTATATACACGAAATTCATGTTATAAGAAGAGCACCCTTAATACATATGATGTAACCCTAATATGGTTAATGAAAGTGACATAATGTTAAATATGTTCACATAATAATGTGACACATGAGTACATCCAGTTGATGACCTATAATCTAGAATATGACATCACTAAGACAAATCTAAGACAAGAATACAAGTGACAATGAAAATATCCTAATGAACTAAGAGAAACTCTAATGAACACGATTAGGGTTAAGATGAGATGTAAGATGACGAGAACCTGATGATAGTATATGGTCTTGTCTTGATCAGGGTTTGACCTGGGATACATTGTTGACATGAGGAATTTGTGATTGTGATATCTCTTTGGAAGGTACGCCACTTATTATATAATATGCTTGTACTATATGTGTGGTAAAATACTTGGCATATGATATTGGATGAAATGATTGTTCTTGCATGATATGTTGCTTGATTTTCCGTACTTATGGCTATGAACACATGAAACATAAGATATCTAATCCATCATATATATGAAAGCACACGGTGCTTAGAAGGTGATCACAAACTCCTAGTGGGTAGATAACATGTATAATGATCACAAACCACTTGGTGGTAGATCATAAGGCCTAAAAACATCAAATCTCTAGGGGCAGATGCACAAGAAGTATGATGGAAATAAGCTTAAAACATGTGTTCTCTTTTGTTAATAAACCTTCTTGTTCAAGTATACACTTTTCGTATATTCTTCTGTTACTTCCAAGTATTAGTTTTATCTTATTGCCATGATATGATGAGAGGTATATAAAAGACATGTAGGTGTACTCAGTACAATATTCTTGAATATTGTGCTGACGTGTACCACATGTAATCTTTTGTTTAGGTTGTGGTTATGCTCTTGAAGATCTAAGATAGTGAGAGTTGTGTGGCGAGTTGATGTGCAGGTGGACCTATTGTCTTAAGATCTTGTAGTTTAGTAGTAGTACATGTATATGTATAAGTTTGCTTTTGAATGTGTAATATCAAATGTTGTAACAATTCATGTTGTAGTTATATGTTGCATGGTGAACATGTGTATGGTTTTATTATTGTTCATGTACATGTGCTACTGTGTTTCCTTCTTACTCCCTTGATTTTCTCTTTCTTAGCCTAGTGTGGGATGTTTAAATTGGGAGTCTCGCTGAGGTGAGGGTTTCAATTTGGACGTCACACATTAGATTAAGTTTTAGAAAATCTGGGGTCATCATAAATACCAAGGGCAAGGCTTCTAGGTCACTAAAAACTAACTAAAGCAAGGTGTATCAGTCCAAGCAATATCAAGGACATAAAACACATAGGTCTCTACAAAGGTTACACCAATATGGTCGATACTAACAACTCAAGCATTAATGCAACCCATGCAAACCCTAGCATCAAAACCCATGATTCCAGGTCATCAACTAAGGTCCAAAAAAGAGCCCCTAAGCATCATTCTCTCTCTCATTATTCCAAGGCACAAGAGGCACATCCAACATGTGACATACTGCAAGATAAACTTTCAAAATGGATAAATTGCAACATGGTCTGAAAGCAATATACATATAGCATAACTAGCTCAAACATTAATCAAATAGGAGCAAATTGAAAAAGAACATGCCAAGTGGTATTAAGATGCATCACATGATGAGATTAAGGTTTAAGCATCTTATTATTCAAATCAAGAAAGATCAAGAACTAATTTAGGTCAGGTGTCGTACATTTACTCCCACTGGTTCTTTTGGATCTCGGTTATCCTAGTAACAAAACATTTTTGTTATTGGATTGGGATTAAAGGTAGTATCATACAATTATGGTTTGTGAACCTTTTTGAGAAACTACTTTCTTTATATAAGGTTCAATTTTTAAGATACATTGGGACATTCCCATATCATATTTCATATGATGTCTTTAAACCATTTTATATGGTACTTTGTTTTAGTGCAAATCATGTATCATGTGGAAATTAGAAGATTAGATTTAATGATGAGTACATCTTGATCCATTAGGATTTAATTCCTTGTTTCTAATACGTCATCATGTTTTAGGTTGAGTTGACCTATGATATATTATCATGGTCCTTCCAGAAGGTCCTCAAACTATTGATGTAAAGTATTTAGACACTTGATCATATCAAAGTTTCTTAATACTTTTATCAATGTTATGCTTGTTTCATAATCTCCTTGGAGTTGACCTACGATATATTATCATGGTCCTTCCAGAAAGTCCTCAAACTATTAATGTAAATTATTTAGACATTTGATCATATCAAAGTTTCTTAATACTTTTATCAGTGTTATGCTTCTTTCATAATCTCCTTAAACACTTCAAGAGATTCATGTTTGTATCACCAAATACAAACTCTATATAAACTGAAATCATCACTGAATATAATGAAGTACAAACAAATAGATGTAGCATTTATTCTAAAAGTTCTTTATACATCAACATGTATAAGTTCTAATAGAGTTCTTATCCTCCCAATACATCTAGGGAAGGGTATTTTATCATATTTCTCATAATAAAGACTTGCATGTCTCTTATTGGTTCAATAACCAAAAGAGTCTAGATAGACATCAATATGGATTCTAGATATGCATTTCTTATATATGAGCCCAAGATGACAATTCTAAAGATTGTTTGAGTTATCAATTATAATCCTTTAGGTATTGAAACATTCATCTTTATATTATTTCATATAAAGATCACTAGATGTTGGGGCATTTCCATATAATATCACCTCTTTGAAATAGAAGCAGTAATGACTCTTTATTGATTTATTATCCTTGTCATACAAGATGCATAAAGTAAAATGTATCTATTTTTTCATAATGAAATAGCAGTTCAAATAACTCTATTACATGCCCAATGGGCTAAGATAAATTCTAAATGTAGACTAAAGCTGCAGCTCTTGCTCTGTGCAATCCACTCTTGCCCTTTCATAAAGGCTTTACTTCTTATCATATCTTCCATATCAATGTATGTCAGAACTACATGTAGTATCACATACTAGGATGAAGAAGTAATCAAACTTTATCCTATAATGCTTATACCTAAAGAAGATATATCTTCCCCTTCCTTCTTCTTTAATTCCTATAGGAAGAGTGGTCAATTTCTTTTCCAATTTTCAGGCCGGTGACAGTGGTGACAATTGCCTCCCCTTTTTACTCCTACTTTTTTCCATGAGATATGAAGACTTGGTCTTCTGGACAGATTTAGAACTCTTCTTAGCTTTGCCTTTCCTATGAGACTTCACCTTCATCTTGGTGATCATCATCACACACTTGGGCTAGTGTTTCTTCATTTGTGCCTCAACTATTTCAACATGACTAATAACTCTGTCCATGGCTCGTCGAAGTCATTCATGTTGTAGTTCATGACAAACTGATTGTATGGTTCTGGCAGAGACTACAAAATAACATCAGTGGCCAACTCTTAACCTAAGGGGAATCCTAGTCTGAAATGGTTCTCCACATACCCAATGAGCTTGAGCAAATTAGGACCTACTAGTCTCCATCTGTCTTGTTAATTACATTTGAACAAATCCTTAGAGACATCAAATCTCTCCTATCTTTCTTGATATTGGAACGTGTTTTTAAGATGGATGACCATCTCAATAACATCCATGTTCTCATGTTTCCTCTGCAACTCATAGTTCATGAAGCATAGTGTCAAACACTTGACATCAATGGCATCTTAAATATGCTTCTTGTAAGCATCATTGTCAGCCTTAGGTGCATTGGGAAGGGGTTCATCTGGCTCTGGCATCTCCATGACATAGACCTTGTGCTCTTGTGTGAGAATCATTCTTGCATCATAAAACAGTGGTGGAATTTATTCCCATTTAACTTGTCCTTGACCAATCACAAAGAAAAGTTGTTGTTATGTGTTTCCATTTGATTCTACAAAAGAAATTTGCATTTTATCAAAACTCAATTTTGATTTGATTAAAATTGAAAACATTAATTAGGTCTTTAATTAACTATTGCTTTCATTATTTTATTCAAATTGATAGTCCTCTCATATCAATTCAGAAAATTACAACATACAATCTACAAGTGAGCCAAGATCCAAAATAATTCAATTATTACCAGACCAATGCCAGTTGTCTATACTCAATCATTAAGGTAGGCGTCGTTTGCCAATTGCATCTTATGTTCTTGGATAGATGATATGCACAACTCTTTTTCATGGTCACTTGTATGACTTTGGTGATTAATCTCATTTTGTCACACAGTTAAGCCTAACCCAAAAGTTGACAGATAATAATGCACCCTGCTTGGCAGGTTCAGATTATTACCATCAAACTTCCAAGAGATAGATAGCACACCATCCTTGGGGTGCCCACGATTATTCAATCAAGATTTTCATGTGTGCCACTAATGGTAAGCATCTAAGACTTAAATTTTTTTTGAGGGAGTTTGTACATATATATAAATACATATACTTTATCAAATCACCACATATACATAGTATGTATCATAAACATGCTAAATCCCACAACATAAACATGCAATATAAAAAAAGTGATGATTATGGTCACTCTAACATAATTCCTTGGAGCCACAAGGAATTACTACAGCCTAGTTCTACATCTCATGCATGAACATGTTGTTGGTGTAGATCTATGCTTTCCATTCTAGGTTGATCGGTTCAACCCTTGAACAAATTGACTCAATTCCTGATCGCTCAGTTGGTCATCTCCCTGGTTATCTAGACTCTGATCCACCATCTTCATGGCCCTCTAGTTGATTGGCAGGGCCTCCAATAGATCGGTCCCCCTTGGTCCTCCATTTTATGCATACATCTTCTTCATAGTAACAAGAAAAGAAACTATCCTATTGTTATTAAACTTATTACATGATAAATAAAAACCTCAAGTTACATTCGAGGGGAGCAAAGGTAGGAAAGAATAATACTTTTACATTGGGAAGAAAAAGGTAGAGGCTTGGTGTGCAAACCGAGATAAAATAGGAAATAAACACACAACCACCATGCAAAGACAATTAGGGTTATTTTTCATAACCATGCTACACATTCACCATCAAAACTCACATTTAGGGTGACATGTGTAAATTGCATATATATATATATATATATATATATATATATATATATATATATATATATATATTAGTGTGTCATCTTTGGTTGGATTCGCACATTAAGTAGTTTAAGTATTCACATCGTATGCAATATATAAATAGTGAAAATAAAAATCCAATCATATTGATTATCCCAAAACATAGTAAATTTATGTGGCTCTGATACCATCGTAGGGAAATACAGGCATAGAGTAGGCAGTGAAAATAAAAAATTTATCTATCCATATTTTCCAAAATAGAATGATCGTGACAACAACTATGTAATGAGAAGGATGGTTTAACAAGTTCATACCTTGTCCTGGAGCAAGTCTAGTGATTATATCTCATTGCACTAGTGCAACACTCCTAGTTGCACTGGGACTCATATGCAACTGCTCCTAGAATCCACCATGAACAACAGATTAGGATAACGTCTACATCAACTCGTCCATGGACTGTAGGCTGACGTTGTCCTCCTAGCGGGAAAAGAATCCATGCATCTATGGTAGTCCAAATGGACCACCTTGAACTCCTGTCGCTCTACTAGAACAAATAGGAAGGAGTTGTCCCTCCCATTGGTGTAGTAGTCACCAACTTTCTTTCCCACAATTTTTCTCTCTTAATATCCCTCCCTTTATCAGGTAGGACTTGCTCAGGCTCTTTATTAGTTACCACAATCAGGGAGGAAAATAATTGTCATAGGCAATTGAGTTGTGTCTGAGAAGCCCTCAGTACCCCTCTATTTATAGGAGGACTTAGGGTTTGGGTTCCTAATCTGTGTGGGAGTGGAAGGGATTAAAATCTCAAACATTTGCATCCTACGAATGGAGCGCTGATCAGTTCACCAAACGAGCTGGTCAATTCACATGTGAACTGATCGGTTCGCTCAGTGAGTCGGTCATTTTGCCATGTTTCCCAAATTCATATGAATTAGAAATTTGAATTCAATTAATGCATAGCATGATGTCGACACTAATCCTTGATGCAATTGAATTTCTCCATGAACCTGGCATCTCACTCTTGCAAATTGATCCTCACATGACGAGAGTCAATAAATTTACCAAGTGAACCGATAAGCTTTAGGTGAAACTTAGCCAATTCAATTCCTAATCAACCTAACACTCCAACCGATCATTTCATCACACGAGCCTATCGTTTGGGAGTCCAATCAGCTGATTTGTTGCTCAAATTTAATTCCTAAAAACTTTAGTAATCAATTTAATTATCATTCATGACTTAACTCCTCTTCTATGTGAATTCTTATGTGTGTGACCCTATAGGTCCCATATCACGTTGGCAGTGAATGTCCATAACTAGTTTATGACACCACAAGCAAAGAGTCTAGTCAGACATCAGTGCTACCCAATTGAATGTAAAGTTGGAGAACAACTTCAACCTACAATCTTTGTAATGTGTTATAGTGATTGTCCAATTCATTTGTCTTTTATATCCAAAATGAACTCAAGGTATGTAATCATCATCCTCTCTATGTTGAATCCATGTTTCTTGATTCAGAATAGATTGTCTGACAAATATGTGTCCTCAATATCACATATTGATTCACATGTACATGTGCAAGCTTTTCTCAATCTTTCTTATCAAGTGGCCTAGATATCATACTCTAATACGGGGACAAATCCCATCTACATCACTCACAGTCATCCCCATGTGTCACGGCACATATGATCATCACATTTATGAAACCCTTATTCAGGATCATGGTAGATTATGTCAAAGCTCACCGAATGACATGTGATGGGTGTAGTGACTTCAGATCTAAGAACTACAATCACCACCTTCACTTTGAGATATGACTATGACCACCATTTATAGTTTCCATGTGTCACCCTCAAGGTGGGTTTGTCTGATACAGTATTGCTTAGTTTGATATCACATATCATGACTGATGATATTTTGTCATCAACCAACACACACTCTAGTCTTATGTGTTAATGTTGTCTATCTACCTTCCATAGTAACAACTGACTAATGACATAACAAGTATGTACATACTCTTAACATCTATATGATCTCATTGTTCAAGTCATGTACTTGAAGACATACGCCATTGACTAATATCATTCTTTAGACATTAATAAATGTTTCATCATTATATCATAATTGAGTGAAATAGAATGAATCGGAATCATGTCTTCATTATTATTAATCAAATCCTTTATGTAATACTCCATCACGGTCATCATACGATTGGCTCTCTGGGCATACATACCACCATGTCATTCTTTTGCTGTACAACCCAAGCATGGTTGAAAGGGCTATCCTAGTTGATGGATCCACCAATGCACTGGTATTCGTGATTGGAAGTTGGGTGTGCATGGGTCATAATGGGTGTTTAATGAACTGGGGAAAGATTTTGAGGCCATATAGTTGATTCTTAATAAGGAAGTCAAGCATCTAAATGAGGAAGATTGATAAATTGCTAGAATTGAGGTCTTGGATAACATGATCTTATAAGGAATGATTATGCATCACATATTACCAAGATGCACCTCTTTTTTGAGAGTTCATCATTAAGAAATCTATGAATTAGTGTGCTCGGCTTAGAGTAGTAGTAAGATAGATGACCAATCATAAAGTTGATCTTGGATTGTACATGAGTAAGGACAAAGCACGTAGTGGAGGCCAATGGTGGGCTATGGGGCAAGACCTCATTTACTACTAGAGCCTTGGATAGTGTGCCCCGGTGTTACAACAACATTTCCTTAAACATGAAAAGTAATAATGAAAAGGCTAATCCAATAGAAGATTCTAAAGTGACATTGCTGAAACTAATAAAGCAAAGGTTTGACATGCCATATCATCCAAAGAAATGGAAAATACCATAAAGTATGGATCTCTAATAATAGCATTGGTTGAATGGGCGTTGACATAATAGAATTGTTCATCTATTTTAGTAGGATTTTGTGTTGAAAATATACTCGACCTATATGTACAATCCATATAGGATCAGGGTTGTTTAGGTGTCCCTTTAGGCTACTATTAGGGCATGAAGTTGAAACAAAGGTGTCTAGAAAGGATTAGGGATTTGGGGGTTGGTAATATTTTCCTCTGCGCCACTATCTTGGTTTACGAGGACTCTCGTGCCCATATGATACCAGCCTGTCTTGAGCTAATTTGAATTGTCCAAAATAGTTTGCTTTTAGGCAATAGTAACCTTAGACTTATATGATGTATATCTTTGGAAACCCTAAGTTTCAGGTGTATGATGACTTGTTTGAGGATGGATACCAGGATAGTTTCCTTATGTCCCTAGGACCACATGCTTGGATAGTTTATCCCTAGAACCTAGACTTTGAAGATTGGGGTTAAGTGAGCTATCAAAGTGTGTAGTGGAAGTGTGATGGATCTTGTACATGGTGTAGTAGACTCATCCTTTAACCCTAGTGTAGTTTGTCTTAATAGGTCAAACCCTTTAAGTAGAGGAGTATAGTTAGTTTGATGATGTTGGATGGTTAGATTTCGAGGATGAAATCATGTTAAGGGGGATGAAACCCTGTGACATCTTGAAATTTATCTACTCTATCTTTAGAAACCCTAACTCCATGAATAGGAGGTTAGTATGCTTAGATCCTTGGTCTTGACCAAACATGTAATAGAGGTAACCCTGACATGCTTGTTTATATACTAATGAACATATAACAATAATCTGAGGAATAATATATATGTTCAAACCTTAATGAATATCCAATGCACATAATATGGGTCACTCACATACTAATACTACTTATGGATACACATGATGCTAATAATGTCATGAACCAATAAACCCTGAAGATATGATGAAAAAGATAAATATAACCTAATATGGGACTTAATATATGCTAACAAGTTTTAAGTGAAATATAATGATCATGTTAACCTAAACTCTAAGATTTAATCATCTAACCTTAACCTATGCATCCTTAATATCATTGATGATACATTAGTGGCATTAGGTGTCATAATCAGATAACATACCTTGATGCACATAAATGACATATATTCACCTAATCATAGATTACTCAAGTCATTAATATGAAATACATATCACCTTGTTCTCTAATAAACACCTAATTACACAGAATCATAACTTGATATGTGAAACAATTCATTAATATGTAATATGTTCTACCTTATTCACTAAAATACATATAATGACTCATTTATGGTTAATGAGTAATTGGGTTCACATAAAATTGCATAATCAATAATAGAATTGAATAAATATGAGAAAGTGATTAATGATGACATTAATGTGAGTAAGAAAGGCAATAGGAGATAATATATAGATGTTGAATATAGATAAAAGTAATCAATGTAACATAATTTGGATTAATAGTAGACTTAATAACAAATAGGATAAAATGTCCTATCACATGCAAGATAATTAGTTATAATTAGTATAATGATAATATGAAGATAATGAAGTGTAAATCCAATTTATTAATGATCAAATGCATTGAGATAATTGAGTAACCTTTAATTGTGCATAATAATGAAATATAACTCCCTTGGTAATAAAATGAATATGACATGACATAATTGAAATAATGATGATAATGTGATATCCTAATAAATATAATGTTAATGAACCAAGCATGTTAATAATGTTAAATCTCATAAAAAAAGAAATCTTAATAATGGAACCCTAGGTGAACCTTGAGAACTTGACCTATGTCGAGATGCTTGTGAAGTACATGTTGATGAGTTGTTTGGTGGAAATTATGGTTGGAGAAACAACGTGGAGTTTTGTGATGTGATGTTGCACACTCACCCTTCCCTCCTTGCTTGTGATTTTGGGGACAATATCCTCTTTAAGGGGTGGAGTGTTGTAACATACCGAATTCTGGACATTTTGTCTTTTGGCCCTCTTTCCCATCTTTTCCTTTCATTTCTATCCTTATTGGCCTTTCTATTTAATTTGTGGAGAATATATTAGTTTAATGAACATTTGTTCACCTTTTACACCAATATTTAAGTTTATGCACAAATACCTTAATAATATTTTAATAAGGGCCTAGTATAAAAATTTACCACTCATGTGACATATTAATAAAATAATTCATTCTAGATCATTCCTTAGCCTTATGGAGCAAGGAAGAAAAAAGGAATGAATAATGTTGCTTTAAACATGTTAATGTGATATGGAATTAATTAATATGAGAAATATTGGTAAAATTGGATAATGGGATAAAATTCGAAAAAGGAAGACTAATTGGTTAAAAATAAGTTGAGATTAATTTTCCTTGGGTTTGGTTTGTCTTGTAGGCCAAGTTTCATAATTTTGGGACAATAATAAATATATCCCTTTTATTTTGAAAAGAAAAGATGAGTTTCCCTCAAAATATTAAATAAAAATATTAAATGACTCCAAAAGTGTAAACTAACCTCAGATTCGTGATTTACACATTAAAAATAGCCTTTGGGTGAACTTTTATATAATTTGGATAATCTTCAATATACATGTTAATTTAGGAGAGAGGAAGTATAGAACCTTCAATTTGAGAATTAATTAAATAAATGGTATAAACATGATCAAATAATGGCAAAATCTTATCTAAGACATGAATTGGGACACATGGGTGAAATTTGATTATATTTGGATAATCATAGAGTCATAAATGAGGAGGAAAAATAAAATGATTTTTGATTTATTTAACCCACTAAAAGTCCTCCAAAGGTAAAACTAATTCCATATTCGAATTCTACACCTTGAAAATAGCCAGGGTGTCAAGTTTCATCTAATTTGGGTTTTGGTTGGGCCTCCAAAAGAAGAGAGAGAAACATTAAATATTATAGTATCACATTGGTTGAAATTAGATTAGGATTGGAAATATGTGTCACGGGGCCAATAGGACTCTACCCGCATGATCGGATGGTCAGGGTCCCCCGGATCTGACGGCACATAGCCATCTCCTACCTCGGTTTGGCTGGGAACAAACTTGTTTTTTTTTCAAATTTTCAAATCCATTTAGCTCTAGCTATACTCAACAAAATCTAGAGATTTTTATTTCTATGGACTCATCACAAGATTCTACTGCGTATTATCCTAAAGTTTTTGAGTTTTAGTGAACATTGAAGAAATACCCAATTTGACTGAAGCCTCTCTCTCACCCTGAGTACTAAAACCCTAAACCACACCCCCTTGCCTATAAATACCCCTACCCCGACGCTCTCCGACACCTTTGCAATGCAACCCAACTCTCAATTGCTCAATTCGACACCATTTTGACCCCTAATGAGTGGCCAAAGGAGTGCTTTTTATGGCGGCTTTTCCTCCCTCACTTCGTCTCCGGTAGAATTGAAGGTACCAATAGATCCAGATTGTACTGCTCTTTCTTTTGCATACTTGAACGTTGATTTCTGTGATGTATTGTGAATTTTCCCAAATCCTCCCCAAGGAGTTCATCGGCCATGGCTCGGCTCAGTTGGGAAGATGACCCCTCGTGCAAAGTCATTTTTACCCCCGCCTGTTCTCTGCTTCTCATCTCCGTCACGCGCAGCGGTAGCAATGTATTTTGGTTTAGTTTTGACCCACTTGACCAGCCATGTATTGGCTCCACTGAGATAGCCAAGTGAGCGCAGGTCGTTGACTTGGCCTGTTGTGATTGGGCGAAGAAGCAGGCCCAGATCTCCTCTCTCGCTCTCTCTGTTTCGACCGACCTTGCCTATGTGGCAATTTTTCATTGGTTAGCTTTGGAAATTCATATCTTTTTATTTGTTGGTTGAAAAATAAAAATAAAATATGGTTTGGAATTAGAAAAATGTAAGTTATATAATAAAAATATTCTTGATGATTGATTCTGAGGTTTTTGAGAAAGTGTTTTTGAGAATGATTTAATTAACTAAAAATCACTAAAAATACCCTAAAAGTCTATATCTTCAAAACACATAAAATTATATGTTATTTTGATTAGAAAACCCTAACTAAGACATTAGTGATGGTTTCCGGACCTAAATCAATGGTTTGTAGACAAATTTGGTATCTTTGAGGTTTTGAACCTTTAATGAATGAATATGATTCTAACACATTAATTTGAAATTGAAAATAGAACAAGTGGACCCTGATCTCATTTAAAGGTTTTGAAAAGTAGTTTCTAGGACTCGGAGGCTACGGTATGTGCATTTACACCTTAAGTTGGAAATATGTGTGCCTTAACCTATTTTTCTATAACGAGGCTTTATTAAACCCTATTTCATATACTCTTGAACCTTTTGTTATACTTTCCTCATCAATTAGTTTTGGAACATTAATCTTGGGTCTTGGTACCCCAGTGCTATGCTTATTGATTCATATGATTATTCTTGCCATGACTACTTTTTCTCGCATGTGGATTTATGTTCTATTTAAATTAAAGTAGCGGTACTTATATACAACCACCCACAGAGGACATGTATTAATTAACCATGGGGAAGGTATTTATTATCCCCATAATATTGTAGGTGATTGAGAATGTCTTATTCTCTCCTCACCTAAAGTTAGATGTTTGGTAGGTGCTTCAACCCTACTTAGTTAGGTAGACATAATTATCTTACATGAAAATCCTTTTTAATATAATTGTTAATGGCAAGTTTCATTATACTCTTGTTATCTTCATCTTATGATGAATCCTAGCCCATTTTTACATGTTTTGCTTATCTTGTTATCCTAGATTAGTTTTTTGACTTACTTTTATTTTCCTTTCCCTTTTGTTGGGTGCCTTCCCAACCACCCAGGTGCGGAGCAAGGTGATGGATAAGACAAGGAGAACATAGCTTTGGCTTGGACCTAGCTGATGGAGATGTTACTTCGAGACAAGATTGTGATAGTTAGACTTCCCTCTATCTAGATCCTAATTGTGTATCTTGATGTAAACCCTAATGGGAGAATTTGATGTATTTTTGTAAACCTTTTATGAAATTGAATATAGTCAGTTATTCTTTATTCCGCTGCTTTCCAATGGTCCTTTGTATACCAATGTTTAACAAATTTGGAAAATTTATGCCCATTCCATCATACCTTTAAGTGTGTTTGGAATGGATGTCAATTCTTCAAATGTTTAGTAAAGGGGTGATTTCACTCTTTTATAGAAGACATGGGACCAACCTGAGAAATTATTCGCATGGAGATCAGGCATGATAGGAAAGCAAAGAAACTTTGTTTGTCACAAGAGAAATATGTTGAGCGCATACTTGATAGGTTCAACATGAAGGGGGTGAAGCCAGTTGAGACTCCCTTTTCTAGTCACTTCATACCGAGTAGAAAACAATCTCCTTCTACTAAGCAGGAAAAGAAAGAGATGGCTCACATACCCTACTCTTCTATAGTAGGAAGTCTTATGTATGCTATGGTGTGTACTAAGCCTGATATTGCACATGCAGTTGGTGTGAGTTGTAGATTTTTATCTGACCCTGGTAAGGAGTATTAGAATGTTGTTAAATGGATACTCAGATATTTGAGAGGTACATCTAGTGCTTTTTTATGCTTTGGAGGGGCACCACCACTTCTTACAGGTTTCACAGATGCATATTTAGCAGGTGATCTTGGTCATAGGAAGTTTACCTCAGGGTTTCTATTCACTTTTGTAAGGGGAGATATTAGTTGGAAGTCTAAATTGTAAATGTGTGTTGCTTTATCTACTGCTGAGGTAGAATATATCACATCTTATGAAGCAGGGAAAGAAATTGTTTGACTCAAACATTTCTTACAAGAAGTAGGTTTGACATAAGATGAGTGTGTTATTTACTGTGACAGTCAGAGTACCATGGACTTGAGAAAGAATTCTTCTTTTCACTCCATGACAAAGCATATTGATCTGAGATACCACTGGTTGCATGAAGTTGTCAGTGATAACCAGTTGAAGCTAAAGAAATTTCACACTAACAAAAATCTTACTGACATACTGATGAAGGAAGTTCCTACAAAGAAGCTTGCTACTTGTAAGGAGCTTGTCGGATTGGACACCATCTAAGGAGTCATGAGGAAAGTCTCTCCTTTGGACTGAAGGGGGAGATTCTTGGGCCGTTGGCCCTTTTTCTAATTCTAGCCCAATGATGGGTGAGGCCCTTTAGGGTATTACTGCTGCCATGATGAGGGGATCAAATACCCCAAGTCAACAACCATTTTGAGTAGAACAAAGAAAGAGCCGCAAGCCAAATCAACAAAGCATCCGTCGCTGCTATTTGTTAGTTATTGTTCACGACGGAAAGAAGAAGTCCAAAGGAAGAAAGAATGGAAGGGGAAGAAGAGAGGAAGGAGGGCTCTACCACTCCAGTTTTCTTCTCTGGGCTATACTACTGACTTCTCCACTGACACTATCTCTGCATGTCCGTGTATTCTCTATAAAAGGGGTGTTTTTTCAAAAAGCCCTTTGGTTTGGTGAAGTCCCAAGTTGGTAAATATGTATCTCTCCCTTTTGCTTTGTATTCCTCAAGTTTTGGGTCTAAACTTGAGATGAACTTTGTAATATATGTATTAGTGAATTTCTTCATTGGGTTTTAACCCCTTGGTTATTCCCTCACACATTATGGGGGGTTTTCCATGTAAAATCCTAATGTTCTTGTGGTTACTTGTTTTCTATATTATCTTTTTATGCCTAGTCCATACGTGCAGGTCATTCCACATCATATTTGTCCTGCATCAACCCCTTCAGTTGTGACCAAAACATGTGTTGTTTGTTCATCTTCTATAACATGCTATATATTAATATATTAATATATTAATATATTTGATGATTTTGAGATGAGAACAAGTAGCTTCTATCTCAACCACATTCCTGGTGACCCAAACATGAAGTTGTGTACACCATTTTTCCAAATTCCTTACATAGATCCTAAATAATCATTGTTGATGCCCTCGATCTCATCTATTCAATGTCATTTATCCAAACACCACCATTTAGAAAACATACTCCATCACAAACTTCACAATCGAAGTTGTCTTCTGCCTACGGTAACCCTACTAAAATGTTTTCTATATCAGTATGAAGCTTGGTGACTATAAAGTGTCCTTGAAAATACAAAGTTCAATGTTCTACATTTCAAGATGTTGTTCTCTCCATACAATGGGGCGTGATAAACCTAAAGTTGGTCTAGGATGGGGCAATGTTAACAATTGTAGATATGGTGTTTATGCTCTCTTATTACGGAACAATAAACATGACTGTATTTTGTATGGAGTTTCTATCCTTGTCTGAGAGATCTTGGAATCATTCTGGGAAGGACTACTGACAATTGCTCTCATCATGCCATAAAATTACATTCATGTGTCCAAGTTCAATAGAAAACACATTCTACCACTAGATCTCTTCATCTAAGGTGATCCAAACATTGTTCCACCAGTGAGATTCAACTATGTTCCTCCTCCAACATACCATCCACACTACTAATCAGGATAATAATTTGTGGACTTTCTACCTCTCTCACCTATTATTGATGGGCCTCTTATTCTTAAACCGACCTCTATGAAACCAACATATACACCAGAAGTTGAGCTGAATGACAATATTTATCCTAACATTGAAATGGTGTGAATGATCTTGAGCACATGTATGATTCTTCTAAAAATCTCACTCCTTATTCATATCTCTCATCTCATTATTTCAACTATGTTATTTCATAAAACTCTTCATTCACTCTTAATTATATTGACTTCTCTCATTCTATTTACTTGAAACTATGGATTAATGTTGCTAAAAAAAAATTCATTAATAAACAAATTGATTTTTTCAATGCAGACATTTAAATAAGATTGATCCTAAGAATTATGGTTTTGACAGACCAAAATTTTCCTATTGTTGTAGAGATAAAAGACATTTCTCATATAATAGTTCATTAAACAAACGAATACTCTAAAGATATTAAAAAATATAGATTTATACAAACACATGGTTTATTTTTCCACCAAACATCATTCTAGTTGCAACCTTGTAGATGCTAAACAATCAACCATGTCTTCAAATGGTATATGACTATTCAGCTTCTTGTAGACCATCCTAAGATGAGACTTTCTGCTTCACCCACAAAATCCTCTAAGGTTTTTGACTTAGATATACATATGGAAATGGACCAAACCCAACCTGCGGATATTCTTGTTCTTGAGCTCCATGTTAAGTCCATAAATATTATCAAAATCCTTACCAATCATAGTCTTCTCATGTCCATCCATAACCAGAATTAGCACAATGTTATTAATGTGTCAAATGTTATCCATACCCCTAGATCCCTAATACCTGGATACACTCTCTCAAGACCAAAAATTTTAGTTTTATCTTCCAACCAGCTTATCTACACTCTCCCTAATGGAATCAATTCAACATCTAGAAATCCTGGTTATCTTAGTCCCTTATAATCAAAACGTCATTCAAGCATCCATCTAAGGTTGTTCTTT
This sequence comes from Alisma plantago-aquatica, assembly GCA_963693085.1. Classification (NCBI taxonomy): domain Eukaryota; kingdom Viridiplantae; phylum Streptophyta; class Magnoliopsida; order Alismatales; family Alismataceae; genus Alisma; species Alisma plantago-aquatica. The sequence continues at coordinate 972,419,766 of OY856413.1, read as the reverse complement.
CAGAATAGGTGTTGGAAAAGTTTTAGACGGAGGGTTTGGTTGGGTCTCCACCACTGGACTACCTCTACCCATTTGGGATGTGGAGATATTTAAAAATAATATATCAATGGTTGACTCTACACTTCTCTTGAAACTTTCATACCTACTAACTCTACAAAAGCATTATGTGTTTTCTCAGTTGTTAAAGAGACACAATTTTTCTATTCCAACAAACCTCCTTTTCCTTTTTTATGTTGTTATAAAATTGGTACAATGTGGGACAAGAGGTAGTCTGAGTGAATACATATCAACCAAGAAAATATACAATTATATCCATTCAAAATGCACACATGATCAAGAAGAGAAAAGTATAATATACAAAAGTTTTCTTGAAAATGACTGGATCTGTCTAAGATCTTCATCACCAAAGACAAAACAACCTTATCTTCACAGATAACATCATCATCATCATCATCATCATCATCAACATCATCATCATCATCATCATCATCATCATTATCATCATCATCATCATCATCATCATCTAAGCCACAGTCCAAACTATGTTGGGATCGGCTACATGGATCCTTTGTTTCCATTCAACTCTATCATGGGCCATATTCAGGTTGAGATGTAGAGATTCAAAATCCCTATTTATAAGCTCATCCCTTGTTAATTTAGGTCTTCCTCTTCTTCTATTTATTGTTCTTGACTCAATAACATTGCTTTGTATAGGTGCATTAGGCGGTCTGCGTTGCACATGTCTGTACCATCTGAGTCAGCCCTCGCACAACTTGACCTCAATGCTCACCACCCCCACTTTATTCCTGATATAATCATTTCTCAAGTGATCTTTTCTCATCTTCCCACACATCCATCTCAGCATACACATTTCAGCCACATTCATCTTGTTGAGACATTGTTTCTTCACCACTCAACATTCACTCCCATAGAGCATGGTTGGCCTTTTAGCTATTCTATAAAACTTACTTTTTAACCTGAGAGGGATCTTCCAATCGCATAATACTCCAGTTGCACTCCTCAATTTCAACCATCCTGCAGTGATACTGTGACAAACGTCATTTTGACATCCCCATCTATTTGAATAATAGAACCCAAATAATGAAATTTATCACATTTTGGTATATGTACTCCGTCCAACTTGGCTCCATCATTCAAAGTGTGAGATTAGCTGAAATTGCAATGCATATACTCAGTTTTTCTCCTGCTAGTCATCAATCCATTTAATTCTAATGCCTCTTTCCACCTTTCAACTTTATCATTTAATCCTTCTTTAGCTTCTTCAATCAAAACAATATCATCAGCAAATAACATACACCAAGGAATATCATCTTGAACATTCTTTGTCATCACATCCATAACTAGAACAAATAGATATGGGTTGAGTGTGGATCCTTGGTGTACCCCAATTATGACAGGGAAAGTTGGTGTCTCTCCTCCAGGAGTTTTCACACTTGTAGTAGAGTTATCATACATGTCTTTGATCAAGTCAATGTATGGATTGCCACACCCTTTTTCTTCAAAACCATTCACAACACTTCTCTGGGTACTCGATCATAAGCCTTTTCCTAATCAATAAACATCATATGGAGATCTATTTTTCTTTCTCTATACTTCTCCATAAGCCTCCTTATCAGAAAAATAGCATCTATTGTTGATTTTCTAGGCATGAAACCAAATTGGTTGTTTCATATATGTGTTACCATCCCAAATAACAACATCAACAATAAAAAAGAAAAGATACCAAAATATTTCATTGTAACTTAGTGTTTGAGAGAGTCTTCATTTAGGTTACTCTGTCGGTCCAAAATAACTAGAATTAGAAACTGGCCAAAGAAAGCAAATCATCATAAATAGAGGCAGAAAGCATGCTAAGACTTCCTTAAAAGAGTAGGAAGAGATAGAGAAAAATCAAGGGATCTCCACTGGAAGCACATATAAAAGATCCTAAAATCATAATTCATAACCTATATGAATATAGTCAAATTTAATAATTCCCATTGCTTGGGAATAGGTCTTTTTATTTCATCATGAACCCCTGTATTCCTTTCCCACCAAACATTGTAGAAGGCACACATAATGATAAATTTAACATTTTGGGTAGAAATCATAGGGATCTCTTTCCGTGATCTAGGATAGATATCTTGATCAACTTCATAATGGACAAAGTCCCAAACTTTTGTAATAAAATAACATGAGAAGAGAATATGATCAATATCTTCACACTCATTTTTTATATAAAGTGCATAGAGGTAGTATGAATACCCCTCCTCCATGTGTAGTCAGTTATATGGAGTTTGTTTTGAGAAAATTTCCACAAGCGAACTTGGAATCTTTTATGATAATCACCCTTCCAAATCCAATTGAAAAAATCAGATTCTAGAGTTTGATTTTCAATAGAAACCAAGTGTCCTTCACTTTTGGGTTTTTTTATCACATAAGGTTGTAACATTTTTAGAATATTTGGGGAGGAGAAATAGAAATAAGATAATCAAGGACTTCATATTATTAGTAGGAACAATCCATTATCCAATAGTATAATAGAACTAACATCACGGCTCAGTGGAAAACCAAGTTTTAGGATTGCATCATTTCCAATACTCTCTTCAGGAAATTATTTATTTGGGGGCCAAGGATCTAGCCATATCTTAGTCTTTCTTCCATCTCCCAAATGAAATTTTGTAAGGCTAATCATATTATGTCTGCTCTTTAAGCTCTTTATAAACATCCAAGAGATAGTTGAATTAATGGTAACAAACCAAAAGGAATAATTGGTGAAATATTTCTCACTCACCAATTTAACCCACAATGTGTCTTTTTCTACTAGCTACATCTCTTGCATTGAGCAAGAGGAAAGCAAGATAGATATCACAAATTCTTATGTTGACCAATTCCCCTTCCTTTTTTTGGTCTGGTGGACTTTTTCCATTTCACAAAATGAAGCATAGACTAATCATCATTCCTGGCCAACAGAAAATCTTGATAAAAACTTCTCAATATTCGTCATAGTGGACTTTAGAATAGGGAACGAGTAGCACCAATATAGATAAATGGCATTAAGAGTAGATTGAATGTGATGTAACTAGCCGGCCATAGAAAGGCATTTAGCCTTCCAACCTTCTATTAATCGTTACAACAACCTAGGGAACCCCTAAATCCTTTAGAGAAAGAGAGGTGTCTATAAATTTTAGATCTAAATGAGAACGTATTTAGAAAATTCTTGTTGAAAATAACTTCATTCTTGGAAACATTGATTTTCATTCCTGAAAGATTTCCAAACATCACAAGGATGTTCAAGATATTCAAGGTATTCTAATTATTAGCATTAAGAAAAATCTTTAGGTCATCAAAAAAGTTTAAACTATAAAGTTTCACGTTCTTTGAAGCCTTCAGAGGAATGATATCATTGTTATTTTTAGCGTGGTCGATAATAATTGAGAAGGCATAATTACATAGAGATAGGGGGCAAAATGGTTACCTTTCTTAATAATATTTTAAGGTTTAAAAAATTCAGATGGCTCACCATTTAATAGAACCTGATGAGAAATAGGTTTGAAAATACTAGATGTAATTGATCCAGATAGAGCGAAAACCCATCTTGAATATAACAACATATAAGAATTTCCATTTGACAATATCGTATGCCTTAGATATGTCAATCTTAAGGCACATTTTACCCCATGAGCTGCTTTTATTGAAATTGTGTAGAATTTTAATGCATAAGAGAATAGTATCCTTGATACTTCTCTCCTTCACAAACACACGTTGATTACACATAATAATAAAAGATAAAACATCTTGAAGTCTATCAGCTAGAATTTTCAAAATAATTTGTTAAAGAACATTGCATAAATCAATGGGCCTCTAATTTCAAATTTCAAAGGTATCAAGGACTTTAGGAGTAGGAACAAGAAAGGTGTTATTCACCTCCTTTAATGATTTAAGAAACAGATCCATGATAGTTTAAAATATATTGGAACCAATAATAAGCCAAACCTTTTAACTGAAAAAAAAATTAAAACCATTGGGCCCAGCCACCCTATCAGAACTAAAATTAGGCACAACATCATCTATTCCCTTTTAAGTTATATGAGCAATATTATCAATCTTTTGAGTATTACAAAATTTTGGCAAAATTGAAATTTTTTTAGTGAGATCAGAACATTTGTTTCCTTTATTGAAGATATTAGAATAAAAGTTAGTAGCATACTCCATAGTTTATTCAATTGACTCTATATTGTTTTGTAAGGAAACTATCTTCATTAGCTTCAACAACCTGGCAATATTTTGTCGTGTCATGAAATGTTATCTGTATAGAAATATGTATAGGATCACTATCAACTTAAATTGAAGCGTGCAAAGTTTTATATTTTACATTATTGACATTATCAAAAAGATCCCAACCATATCGGATTACAAGTTATAAAAAAATTTTGAGAATTTGAAATTTTCTATAAACTCATTACATTGCAAAAAAATCAATAGTGAACTCCCAATATTCTTTCACAATATCAAGATTAATATTCCCTAAAGGCCAAAGTATTTAAAAATGTAAAGGGAGACTTGGCCACCTTAGCATTACCAATATTAAAGGAGCTGAGTTTGTGGCTACTGATAGTATCAAAAATGTGCTCGCCAAAAAATTCTTCACTATAGTCCAAAACTTAACATTATATAAGACCCTATCAATCTTCAAACTGATAAAATAAGTACCCATATGATGGTTATTGTAGGAGAAGAAAAGGACATTTAAGGTCAAGTTTAAAGATACCACAATTCATAACACATGTTTGAAGCCATGCATAGATCTTTTAGAATGAGGCAGTTTACCTGCTTTTTCACAAATTTTCATCACCACATCAAAATCACCAAGGATGATCCAAGGCAAACTAAAGTAATTGAAGTCACTTCTTATAGAACTAGAGAAAGGTTCTATTAGAGTCATCACTACGGCAATAAATTGTAGAGATAAGAAAATTGTGACTACCATTTGTAACTTCAAATAGAACATGTTAGTCAGATTCTGAGATTTTACAGACGTCATAGTCAATAGACTTCTACAGAACAACTATTCTCCTAAGGATATGGGAGTCATGATTATAGATAAAATTATAACATGAAAGTATATAGAGACTAAATTGCTAAAAAATTTCCTTTAATTTTATTTTCATTTAAACTAATGACCTAAAAATCAAACTTTCTTAACTCCTTTTAGACGCCTCTTACTTTGTTGTTTAGGCCTCTATCATTCCAAGAGGAGATATTCAGAGGTACACTCATTTAAAAAGTTGATCCATTGTGTTGTCGGCCTTATCTATTTCATCAATGAATTCAATATAACATGAAGGTATAACAAGTTTCTAAAAGTGTTTTTAGCTCTATTTATCCCCCCCAGTGCCCATTGATCCAGATCAACTGGATGATCTTCAACAAACTAGGGTTTTCACATGCAAACTCTAATGAATCAAATTAACGTATGTGTAAATTGTCTCCTCAAGTTCAATATATCGTAACAAACTATCACCATTAATCAATCTTAATAAAAGATCAATCTAGTAGAGAATGTATTTATTCAAGTATGCCCTAGTTAGATGGCTAAGACAAAACTGAGTCACAACAAATTCCTCCATATTTTTAGGATTTTATCCTAGAATTAAAAAAATGGTGATATCTAATCATGAATCTCTCTAGTTGTCTTCTCATAATGATTGCCAATTTATCATTCTTTCATATTACACCATTTTATTGCTTCTTATATTTTTTACATTGAAATTTTGAATTTACTAGAATTAGATGGATATTTTGTCCCCTATGATCATCATATACACTTTGAGTATTGCAGAAACTTACTTCAAACATCTTGTTAATACATCACTTTCATGATGTGATTAACATCACCTTTCATATTCATTTAGAATTTAATTATGTAGATTAAGATTATAATTTATTTTATAAAATTATTTACTTCCATATTATCTTCACGGGTATCATTATTAGTTCTCACCATTTTCTAACAATTTTTGATTGATAATCATATCAAACTCATTAGGAATTGTCTTCATAATTTATTAAACTCATTCATCTTTCTCACATGAAATTTCTTGGTTGTCTTAGGTTCATATTTAGTTATACAATCCTTTGTGTTTCTCCACTTTATCCTTTTTACTACCATAATGCGTCTTGTTATACCCCCAAACTGCCTTTATCTAGATTCTTGGTTAGGGAATCTAGAAGAAGTACAGTCAGCAATCCCCATACTAACTTGTTTAATCATTCAGATACTTGACTAAAGCAGTTGAATACTGAGTTCAAATAAGTATGCATATCATTTATGTTATATTCAACATCCACACTATCATTTAGCCCTAGATCCTATTATCCATACAGACTTATCTCACCTAAACTCTGATACCACATTTTTGGGATCTCTCTTTTGATCATAATAAATGCAAACAATTAGAGAGAAACCTTAAACTTAAACCGAGATTAAGAAACAAAATACTTGATTCCAAACAAACACGATTAAGACAATATATGAGAAATACAAATAATTTATCTCTTTTCCTTTTTTTCATAAAACCTCATAAACTAATGTCAAGTAAAGGGCACTATATTCAATTATACACATCTTATTCAACTCCATCGAAATTATAATCAATCTTATTGCGCATATGTAGTTCACTTTACATCAATTACATGTACATGAAAGAACAAACTTGTTATACTATTCATCCTAGGAAAGTGAGAGTACAAGGGCATTCTAATCTAGATTATTCCATATACATCTTCTTCATTGTGACCACTCCGTTAAACAACATTACATCTAAAAACACTTGAAACAACCTCATGAGACTCATTTAGAGCCCTAGTGAATGGATATCTGCCACTCAATCTAATTACACACATTAACATCAGATTAAGTACACAAGACTTATAATAAACTTATAGATATTAAAAATTCTAATTAGTAATTCTATCACTTGTCCACATTTCATAAATGAAAATAATCTACTTAATTATGAAAGAATTCATTTATACAAATTTAAACCTTTTTAATCATTATTCCTATCATATATATGAATAGATTAGCAATTACTAAATATTTTGAAGTTGAAATTTTATTGAAGAGATAACAAGTCAATGTGTGACCCTTTGGAATCAATACACAACAATAACATCATTTTTGTGACACCCCATCAGCCAGACTAGGAACATATCTTATAGTCATGAAGCTAAAGTCCGCATAATGCATATCTACCAATTAGGATTGTTTGAATGACAAGTAAATTCAAATCATATTTAAAATTGACATTAAGTCCTAGCATAAACCAATTCTCACATTCAAGATCAGATTCCTCACTAGACAGACAAGAGTAAAGTAAAAAATATCTTTATAAAAGAATGATTTCTTTCCACAACAATAAACATATTCAACCATAGTAGATTTATTGAGTAGTGGTAAAAGGGATGTAACAAACATTCAACTCATATTCTACACAAATTGTTATCTTTTATTCATTTCCCTAAAACTACTTCACGCGTACCTTACCAAGTAGAATTCACCACACCTTATTCTCGTGTCGACGACTCACCGTCATTATCTTTGGGTTTAGCAGACCACCTAAGATATCAACAATACAAATTTGTCCACTACAATGTTGCCTAAGAGGATCAGGTCCTCATCTCGAGTATGATATAGAAACAAACATAATAGAATATCACATACCATCATATTTCTCATGTTTTAATGTTTTCCTTTCACCAAAATCTATTTCTCATGGACATAGACATTCACAGCAAAGGAGCTAGGGTCAGAATCACACCAGATGACTCACTCCTAAATCCTTATTTTATAACCTTTAAGATCTTGATCCACTCTTCAAAAATTGTTCTCATTATGCTCTTAATACCACTGCGATATGCATTTATTTTCCCCATTATGGGCCTCATGGGAAACTCATGGTGCTCAGGGCACCTAATTGGATAACTCATCATTTCACTAGTTATTTAATCTAGTTACTCATTTTTAAGAGAACTCAAATTGTCAGTTGTCAAGTGTGTGTATACTCACACAACTAGAACAACATGAATTAGAATAGGATCAACAAGAAAGACAATGATCAAAATAAGAAGCACAAAAATCCATATTTGCAACATATATGTTTATTTACATTTCTGCATCTATAAGTCTTCATTAATGGGCTATCAATATGAGACTTCATCTTATTATCTGAAATCTATCTAAATACGTTTCTCAAATATAATCATTGCATGTTAATTCCATCTCAACATATTTTTTAATTATTCATTCCATATGAATTTTTTTATCAAATATTCGTAGAGATATTTGAATTAGCAACACAATCAATATATAACATTTTGTATCATCCATCACACTCAAAATATGTATATTATACAACCAAAAGTTATTCCTTCAATTTCTATAGATATGATAAATATTAATGCATGAATATGCAAATTTATTAGTCATCTTTTACCATCTAACTTTCTTCAGTTAGGGTTACTATTCAACACATATCGTATTTCATTTAACATTTATCAGAATAGACCATTCTCAGAATACAGCTATTGTGGCAGACAATTATAATCCAAGAACACATTCTTATGAATAAATTCACATCCTTGAACTTTCCATTTGAATTAAACTATATACATTCATTTATCCATCATTTGAGAAAATTATTCATTGTTATCACATAGCTCATCACATTAGGGATAAAGTTATGATCTTAGATAAACCAAAAGAACAACTTGGTTCTCTCCATTTTAGATATGGCACTCTTAACTTCTTTCCTTTCATGTACATTACATTATTGGAATCAATCAGTAATCGTTCATTTAATATACAATGCTTCTCTCATTGACATACATCAAAGTCCAATTTTGGTATATTTCTTTCAAATAATGTCAACCCAAATATATTTAATTAAATTTATGAAAGATATCCTGATTCTCATTTCATTTATATTCACCCATTACTTATCATCACAATTTAGTTCACTCTTGTCCATTTCTTTTCCTGCATTAGATACATGTGTCATGCCATTTGGCTTCTAGTGGAATGTTGGTAAATAAAAAGAATCCTTATATTCCTTATAAAAATTTCAATTTAGGAAGTACCATGGATTAGTATTGTTTCTTCTTACCTCATAATCTCTTGTCATCTTATCAACTCATCATTATGTGACTTTTTTTAAAAGCCTTGCATTTGGTGGGATTTACTCATTACTCCATAAATTATACTATAATGGATGCATTAGGATTAGATAATTTAAGAGGAATGAACACTCTCAAGTGAAGTAAATACCTACAACTGAACATTTCATTACACTTACAAGACTATATACAACCTCACACTTTATCTCTCGTACTTGTCTTGATATTGAATTTATATGTTTTTCAAGAAGTCTCCTAAATATAATACATCCATATTGAAAACTAACTTCATTAGGGTGTAAAGTGGATCGTTAAAGTTATTTAATCATACAAAAACCCTAGTTTAAAATTCCTCAAATTCATCCATCAATTGTAAGCATGCATTGACTCATCATCTCATATGATTTAGTTCAGAAAAACTAACCATAGACATGGAATGTCTCCATTTCAAACCCACGTATTGATCCTTAATTACATGATATATGCAATTTTACAAAAGTTTGAAAATATAATTGAGGGATCATTATTATTAAGTTAGACTATGATTATGTACATGTCATCCCAATTTCCAAACATATGGTTCCCTAGGTTATTATTTGCAATATTCATATAAATCGACATAGTTCTCTTTCTATTTGATATTTATAGATTTTTAATAAATAGACCACAAACTAAAAAGTACATGTCAATGAGAAAAAATCTAAAGAAGTAGCATTCAATTCTTGAAAATCTTCCTAATTGAATACCAATCACATACAAATACTAGCAAGCATCTTGTTTGTTTTAGTTAGATAGAATTACACTTTCAAAAAGATTATATAGCTTAAGAGAGAAATAAATACTCACTTCAGGAATAAAGAACCTAAAAAGTGTAGTCCAAGATTAATCTTGTTGATCTATATCAAATTTTTAGTAATTAGTCCCTTTCTTCCTCCTTAGACTCAAGAACCCTAAAATTTATGATTTGTCAGAAAGAAAGAGAAAAAAAATTGGGTTTGATATCTTTTGTATCAAATAAGAGGAGTAACAAAATTTATACGTGAAAGAGAAGATTTCCCATGAAAACCTATCTATGGAAGATAAACTCACTTGATATTATCACTCCTCAGAAGATAGAACCCTAAATCAACATCTCTGTAGCCCTCCTTACTCGAACCATAACTCTCCATCTCTCCCTAGGATTTTGATTATCTGGAATAAATCATGAAATATGGAGATACAAGAGTGATAGGTTACTTAAGTACAGGAATTAAGGTACTTCAGACACCTGCAAATTAGCCACACATTATATCTTACTTTTCAACATTATTTTTTGTCCTAAATTTTGTTGAAAATGGTATATGTCATCAATGGAACGTATCCAAAAATTATCAAAATTATCAAATTGTCTTAAATATAGTTTCAAATATGTAGTTAAAATTTCATCCCATCCATGATTATAAATAAATCAATAAATAAAATTCTAAAACCATATTGCTATATTGCAATGTGTAGCATGGTTGGTCGAATAAGAATTTGACCCCTAAAAAGATTTAAAGAAAATCCAAAATTTTCAAAACTTTTCACTAAAACATATATTTTTTGTTTTCAAATTATATAGAAATTTTCAATAAAAAATTAACTATTAAATATTAAAAATAATTTACTACACCACTATATTCATCAATTTTTTATTTTTATACTCTCAAAATCCTAATTTTCAACTGACTAGGGTTTGTTGTATCTATAATGCGCTCTTGAGAGGAGGTGAATAGAGTCAAAACCTAATTAACAAATTTCATTACAACTTCGATATATATCCCAAGATAATATTGTACATATGAAATTTGAGTGCAACTCAACATGCATATCAAGGGATATAGAGATTGAACATACACAAAATAACACAAGTTATTTATAGTGGTTCCAACATGCAATCTAGGAGATGTAAGTCCACCTAGAGAGGTAAACCTCTAGGGTTTTTGAACCATGTGTCACTCCTTATATGTCACTATAATAGTTACAACATAGGACCTCTCTTTTATAGGTCAAGGTACTTATCATTCGTTTTAGAATCAAGAAGCCAATGACTGTTAAAAAGGACTTTCCTATCCATGACTAAGAGTCTTTTACCTTACCAAGGACTTACTCACTCATCCAATGAGTCTTCGATCTTCTCCAAGTACTTACCCACTCTTTCATCATGTCTTCTGCCTTTAAAGGTTTGCACACTCTTGACTTGAATCTTTGGCCTTTGACTTCAACTTCACTAAGGAGAAACTTTCACTAAGGGATGCCTTCCATTCTTCTTATTCACCTCTCTTATCCAAAAGAAAGAATCTTCATCTTCATGGTAGGAAGAGATATTGGGAGGTGGAGGAAGTGAAATCCTCACAATATATACATGCAGGACAAGCTCTCTTACAAATCTTCTATTCACTCTACTATATGTAGAGTGTGATTAAGCTCATGAGAGTGAATGGAGGCTCTTGGGAGGAAAATCTCTATCAATTATGGTTTAGTGACCTTCATAGTTCTTGACTAATCATGGGATGAAGCCCAAAGGGTCCTATTTATAGTTGAGTTTGCCCACTAGCTAGGTAGAGATACTAAGGATCAAATTCTAGCCATTTTAGATGTTCCAACAGATATATTCAAATGCTCCATCAGCTAGAAATACATTTCTACACTTTACCGCATAGTGTTTTAGACTAAGTTACCTTTTGGGAAACTTGATTAGAAATACTATATGATAAGCCAAAGTGTAGGGTTTCAGTTGAGTTTCCACCAAGACAAACTCATCTGACCCTAGTTATTGTCAAGAGCCAACTTAGGTTGTCAGTTAAGTTGCCACTAGGACAAAATCGGCTTATTACAAATGCCCCAAAAATACTCATAATTCATCATAATGACTCTATTTCACATATGAGCTTAATTACAATGGTAAAACTATTTATTCTTCAATCTTGATCTTTATGCATGTAAGACTAAATTTATCCAAGTTACGATGTGCATTTTTAGGCATTTGGAGTGTTTGTATCTAATCTGAAATCATTCAAGTAGAAGCATTGGTCACAAATAAGTGGAATGGTCTAGTTATCACCAAAACAAGTATTTAGTAAATTTATACATTGATTCAACATTATTCCTATTTTTGAAGATGACAAATTGTTCCATAAATATATTGAAAGCATTTAAGTAAACTCATGCCTTTGGAGAAACCTATAGGTTTTGGTACAATTGATTTTATGTATTCCCCCTCAATTTATGCTAATAGAGTTTGTATACTCCCTCTCAATTGATTCTATTTCTCATGCATGGTTAGCTTTCGTAACATGTATATGTAAGGAGTGGGATCCCAGAGGGGAGCCACTCCCTACGAAAAATAAAAAGACAACATCCCTTGAACCAAACACCACATAAAATTTTTCAACAAGGGATTAAAGAAAATTCATTCAACATGTATGAATCATAACACAATAAGTAGAAGCGGAAGATAAATTATCTAACTATTACAAATCTTGATATCTTTTACATCACTACACCGCACATGGGTGAGTTACATAAGAAACTATAAGGATCTAGCTGAGGATCATCTAACCACCTCTTTCAAGTGTCCCAAAAGCTCAACTACAAAGGTTGTTGTCCAAGTCCACCTTTCTTATCCTCTCCTTGATCTAAACCTGGGGATGGAAGCGTACCCCACAAAAGGAGAAGAAAAGGAAACATTAACAAAATCTGGTATGTGCATACTAAATAGGAACATTGAGAAATATTACAAAATAAAGGGACGTAAAATATCAAAGGATTCCCATAGAAAAGACAAGGACAACCCAAAGAGGTCATAAAATAACTAGATTTGCAAACATGAGATAACAAAAGGAATTACTTGCCATGCATAAACAATAAAATTGTGCCACAAAAGCACATATAATGAATCAGGGCACATAACCCATCATCAATAATCTTCATCCTATATGCATGTGAGATAAACCTAGCCCTAGAAAAATATAAAGACAATGTCGACCAAGCCTTGTAAACTTGAAACATCATATAGAATGACACATAAACAAACTCCCAAATATATATGAATTTGGGTCAAACCTCATAAATTTGAAACCCGGGTATGGGGCACATAACCTCCATCCCAAAAGCCTAAAGGGAACATAACCCAAAACCAATGCAATTATACTACTCTAGTGCTACTGAATCACATAGCATGTTTAATGTGGAGGCAAGTATAAAGTATAATCAGATTATACCAAAGTAGTCACCATATAAGTGACAACATATACATGCATCTCATAAGTGGGAAAAAGACATCACATGTCATCATATAGAGTTCCACCGTGAACAAAACATAATAAAGATTCCAAGAGAATATCCATTATCACAAGATCAATAACAAATAAGATAGTTCACATTAACCATGATATCCAAGTGAAAAGACAAATTGTGTAGGCTATTGTCCATAGGACCATGAGAAAGAAGAAATATAGGTTAAAATATCAAAAGAATAATCGGGAATGCAAACATACAGTCAGAGAGAAGAATTAGAAATTGCTCAGTAAAGAAATAATGTAGGATGCAATAATACCTCTTATAAGTAAAAATAGTCCAAGGTCACTTCTTGATCTAATTCTAGGTCTCCAAAGCACCTATTATCATGTATACAAAATTAGGGTTAGATTAACATTGATTTCACAAACCCTAAAAATTTCCTTTTTAATATTAGTGAATTAGGTTATCAAATCCATGCCACATTTTAGGTTATATTTTTCTTATTTTATTATATTTTCTATCATATAAATTATTAGTTATGAATTTTGCAATATATTATCTACTTAGATTTATCCATTAAAATTACTTATTATTAAATATTAGATTCAGGTGACAAAACCAACATCATTAGAAATCTTATATTTTTCTGAATCTAACGAGTATTTTTCCATATTTTCTAATCAGAGAGAGAACTACTATGAATTTTGCAAAATTCATTGAATCATAAAATTCCATGTGGCAAATCATTTGAGAAAGAGGAAGAAAGAGAGGGAGTGGGCTGCGCAAACCGAGTTGGACCAATTTAGGCTTGCCAACTCACCTGACCCCATAGCCACCTAGGCAAGTTGTATCAGTGCGGAAGGGAAAAACAAAAGGCATGAAATGACCTGTTTACCCCTAGTGCAAAAAAACCAAAATCAAAAGAATATGGAGGGCAAACTAGAGAAGAAGCCAAGGACATTGTTTAGTCCCAGATCGACGAGAGACACAACGACCATGGTTTCGATTATGGAAACCCAGGTTGGGATTTAGAATGAGAAGATGGAAACCAAGTCTTTGATAGACTCCTTGAACACCAGAAGAACACAAGGACCCATAGCAGAGCTCCTACGGTGGTCCGATCATAAGCAAAACTCCATCACAACAGGAGTCAAAGAAGAAGATCACAAAATTAAGATAATGCCAGATAAGAATGAAGATGGTACCCCAAATGGCTTCAGGATGGTCCACCAAAGTTAGGGAGACAATCAGCAATGTACAGAGATGCCCAAGAGCATTCAAGGTGTTGCTGCCAACCAAAAATAGGGGAAAGGACCTGTGATGCAAATCCCTCACAAAAAGGCAGAAAAAGAATGGTAAAAACACCTAGAAAGTTCCATGGAGGCACGATGAGGCCACAGGCACTACTTTCATGGATGAAGGGCCACTGGACGGTCAAAGAAGGTGATCCTTGGCAAATATTAAGGGCACGACTATAGGACCCAGCAATTGGGAGCCCATTGGAGCAAACAAATGAGGCATAATAACAGATGGAGGGTGAGGATGCTTACCAAGTTGGCAATTTCTCCCAAGATAGTGGCCAAGATGGTGGAGGGGTGCAGGTATCTGGAAAACCAAACTGGAGTAGGTCCAGGCATTTGGGGAAAAAGAGGACCAAATTGGAAGAGGAGAATAGTTGGAGGGTACAGGAGCATTTCCGAGCCCACACGTGAAGGCAGAGTGCACTGTGGCGGTCTCTGTAGAAACTGTGGAGAAGAAGGGATTTGGGGGTTTTTTATTTATAGAGCAATATTGTTGGTCCCATCTTAGGATCATTAGGATTAGGATTGAGAAAGGAAACCATTAGAGGAAGAATCAAGAGAAAATATTAAGAGATGAGGGAGAATGAAAAGAGGGAAGGTGTGACTCACTATTCATTGGTGGGTCGGGCTCCTACCCAAGGTAGGAGACAGAATCATAACCGTCCGATCAAAAAATCAAGGGTCAGAAAGCAACGTGAAATCATAAAACTAAAGAGGTTGCGTGATCGGGAAAATTAGGTGAAAATTGGGAAAATAAACGTGACATGTAAATCGCTTAATTCATTAATGTGATTTACATATTTTATTTCCTTATTCTCTCTCTTCAAAGAAGGGTTCAAAATTATCCAAATTAAGTAAAATTTTGCATAGAGGCAAATTTTGATATGTAGAATCTGAATATAAAATTAGATTTGTTTTTTGAGAACTTTTTGTGTGTTAAATAAATCAAATGATATTTTCTCTTTCCTCATGCATTAATGACTTTAAGATTCTCCAATTTGAAGAAACTTCACCCACAAGTCATATTTAATGTGTTGGATACGAATTTGACATCAATTTTACATGTTGGAATTGTTTGTACATTTATTTAATATTTTGAAGGTTCTACACACTTTCTCTCTCCTGATTTCACCTTTTAAGCAAACTTTATCCAAATTAGATGAAAATTCACTCAAAGTATATATTTAATATGTATATTGTGAATACAAGATTATTTTCCTCTTTTGGAGTCAATTATTATTTTATTTGATATTTTGGGGAAAACTTAGATCTTTTCTTTCCTAAATGAATTAAATTAATTATTATTATGTGAATAATGTGAAACTTGACTCCCAAGACAATTAGGATCCAAGGAACATGAATTTTAACTTAGATTCCATTTTTGGTATTTCTTTTAATGAGTTATGACACAATTATATTTGAGCCTATTTTCCTCACATTTATCATCATTATTATTTTTATCTATCAAATTATGTTCAAAATTTCTCTTATAGATTTATGTGTGATGATTAAGCTCAAATTATAATGTATTCCCATGTGAAACTTTTTATGTTCCATTATTGGTCTAAATCTAATGTGAGAACATTGGTTTACATTCGGGTGATTTGTTCATGTATTATCTCATTTGGGTCATACTAAACCTTATTTGGCTAAGTCCAACGGATCTAACTTCTAGAGTAGGGTTCGAGATCTAGTATGTTCCAGTATATAAATGTGTCTTATACTCCTATATGTTATACATATGCGTGTTCTCCCCTTTATGTACTACGTATCTTCTCCCAATTTTTCATTTCAAAATGTGAGGGGGTTGAAGAACCAAATACAACTTTTTAGAAAAAGGGAGAGAAGAGAAAAATAAAAGGGTTTGTCCAAGTAATGTATGTAAATATATAGTCAAGACATTCATTAGAAAAGTCCTAGATGTAATTCTAGAAAATATCATGGAAATTATATGCAAGCAAGAAATTCAATATAGTAGATTTGAAAATTAAGGGACAAACATGAGTATGTATGAAACAAGATACGAGCATAGCATATAGTTGGATACCAGTTTATGAGCAAAGATACAACTGATAGAAAATACTATAACTAAATGTAGATGGACTATTGGTACATGGTATCACAATTTCAGGCTACTAGTAGGATCTAGGTCAGCAAAAGATTTACAAATTAAATAACAAGATATGAGTTGATGTAGATAAATATCCATATAAAGAAATATACAAATTAGGAAGCAACATGAAAGGATATTACCCACTTGAGAATATACATCATTACCAAAACATTGTTACCACTAAGAGACTCAAGGTTATATCAAAACAAGATATACAAATATATAGATGTATAAAGTTAGATCACAAAGTAAGTAAGTTAAATCAAAACAAAGAGATCCAAAGAGATCATCATCAAAATATGCATAACAACTCAAGACAAGTAATATGCAAGACATAGAGATACCACATTAAACCAATTTGAAAGATACAATTCTATGCAAGATAGGAAATTTAAAGCATGGCAATTTGCATATCAAAAAAGGTGCCAAGGGGAGTTCCATAGAAGAAGGCTATTTATTGATAAAGTCTAGTTGAGAGGGAAATTCTCATCCAATAAACCATCTGCATATTCAATGCACAATGTTGACGATCGAGTTTCTGGGTTGAACTTCTCAGCTGACAATAGCCAATGGCAATACCCCATTGGTGTATGTCGATTGAGATTCCTTAAAACAAAGTTGGTCGACAACAAATGTTGTCAAAAAGCACATATATTTTAGAAAAAATATATCTAGAGGAATGGTAAAAATATAGACAATATCTAAACATTATAAGTACGTTAGTAATACATTATGCAAACATAATGGGCAATTTTGAGAAAAATAGTGATGAGAACCATAATATCTCAATTTTAACTTAAAAACTATATGTAAAGTACATACAAACATGGAAAAACAAGCAATATTTGGACATGAGCAAGAATATATTTACCTCTATTCTTACCATTTCTTTTCTACCTATTGCCAAACCATACACATCTCACCTTACTTCTTCTATGTGGATTGAGAAACCAAGTTTCAAATTAATACCTCATTTCAATCCAATTTGCAAGTGACCTACAAGATGAAATGGTCCCCAATCATATTTTTATGTCTATGGAGGTTAGCTTAGAAACCCAAATCCTATTACTTTTGGGTGATTTCCTAAAAGAAAATTATGTAGAATAATGTCAATTTTCATTACAATGATTGCAAGTACTCATAGTCTTGTAACTAGAGGATTTCCCATTGAAAATTGGAGGTCCTTTGTCTTTGTTTCTCCTTTGTTTACTATCAAATCCAATACCATCTCTACCCATTTTTTTAGTAGTATGGTATAGGAATTGATTAAGATTCTTTTTACCATCTAAGAATATTTGCAAAGCGAATCTCAAACTATGACTATCATGCATAAGAGAAGGAATAGTGGAAGATAATTGATTTATGTCGTCTCTAGCATGCAAACGAAAAGTTTCTAAGAAAAAAAAAATGGCCATATAAGATTTTTTCAATATCAATATCAGCAAAATTATTACCTCCACTAGTGGAATGAGAACACGATTTAAGAATATTATCATTTTCTTTTTATGCTTAGTAGACTCAATAGATGCAAGAGTAGTAAGAACAATGGCCATTAAGGAATTCTTTATTTAAAGAGTTTGGATTGACCTCATTTGACTCTACATTTGAACTTTTTGTGAGAGAAAAATGGACTTTAGCAAGCAAGGAAGCATTTTCAATTTTAAGAATATTTATCTTAGAAAGATAAACATTATTTTCAAATTCTATTTCTTGAAAAAAAAATCTTTATCCTCATTTCAGCTATAAGAACATCAATATCAAGCATGAGATAATTCATAATTTTAGTATGCTCTTCATTAAAACTAGGCATAAGAGGTTGAGCTTCCAAAAATCTAATCGTATCGAGTAAGCTAGCATTTGAAAGTTTAACAACATCTACTTGAATAAGATAAGTATTCTTTTCTATCTCAACACCATTGAATTTCAATTCATGTTCTAGATAAAGCTTTTGTATATCGTCTTGCAAGAAAATGTTAGCATGTTCAAGATCATGTTTTTCTTCATGCAAGTTATCAATAATGTTCATGAGCTCTTTCTTTTTATGCTTAGTAGACTCAAGATATGAACAAGCAGCAAGAATAATGGCCACTAGAGATTATTTATTAAAAGAGTTTATATTTAACTCATTTGACTCTTAATTTGAACTTACCATCAAAGAAAAATGATATTGTCCACTTTCACTAGAGCTTGAGGTAGATCCTCCACTAGAATCCTCACTTGAGCTTGAGTTGAGGAGTCACTAGAGATTTTGTTCCATTTCTCCTTCTTCTTGTGCTTCTCTTCCATTATCTTGTGGTGATGGGTCTGTTTTACTTGAGGGCAATCTTCCTTAAATTGATCCTTCTTTCCACATCTAAAGCATCGAGTGGAGGAAGAAGACTTTCCTTTGAAGTATTTACCTTTGGAATACATGGCATCTTCACTTGTGGATGGAGAAGATTTGCAAGTGACTTGCTATTGCACAATGGCTTCAACTTGAGCATTGAATGCACTATCCTTCACCTTCTTAGACAACTTTTCTTCGTCTTCTTGATTATCAAGTCTCACTTCAAAAGTTCATATATTTCCTATGCACTCTTCAATAGGAATTTCGTCAAGAGACTGTGTTTCTTCAATGGTAGTCACCTTTGTTTTCCCTTGTTTGGTAATATACCTATGGATCTTTGATTTTATGTTTCCTTGATCCATAGGATGACCTAGGACGGCAAGACCATTTATAATGGTGTTTATCTTTGAGTACATTTCAACTATAATTTCCTCCTTTCTCAACTTAATGTTTTCAAGGAACCATTGAGTATATTAACTCTACTTTCCTTCACTTGCTTTGTCTCCTCATAAGTGACATATAAATTTATCCATATCTCATAAGCCATGTCAGAAGAAGAAATATGGTTGAGCTTGATGGAGGAATAGGACGCATAGAGGATGTTAATGGATCATGCATTTAAGGTTTCTTTCTTTCAAATAGCATCAACCCATTCTGTTATTGTTGCCCACAGTTGCTTTTATGGAATATTCACCATTCTCCATTGCTCAAGACGTGATCCTTGAATATGATATTGCATTTTTCTCTACCAATAGAGGAAGTTGCTCCCATCAAATATCAAAATATTTATGTAGTTCCTTCCAACTTGATAATCACCCATCTTGTCTTACTTGTAGAAATATTACTTGGAGAAGATCCACTATAATACCAATTATTGGATCTATAATGGGATCTAGAGGGGGGTTAATAGAGATAAAACCACTTCAACAAAATTTATTATACCTTAAAATTATATTCCAAGATAATATGGCATATTTTTTAAAATTTTAGTGCAACTAAACATGCATAGAAAGGGAGACAGAGAGATCGAACAAGCACAAAATTACACAAGTTATTGATAATTATTCCAACCTCCAAACTAGGAGATGTACGCCCACAACATAGATAGGCCAACCTATAGGATTTTCAACCATGTTTTATTGCTTGTATTTCATCATAAGAGCTACAATAGAAGACCTTTCTTTTTTAGGTCAATAATTCCTAGCATTACTTTTCAGATCAAGGAGCCAATAACCATAACAAAGGGCTTACCTATCAGTGACCAAGAGTCTTCTACCTTACCAAGGACTTACCTACTCTTACAATGAGTCTTTGGACTTCTCCAAGGGCTTATCCACTCTTGCAACAAGTCTTCCACCTTCAAGGGTTCACCCACTCTTGACTTGTATCACCAGTCATTGACTTCACCTTCATCATGGAGAAGCTTTCACCAAGGGACTCTTTCCCTTCTTTGTAAGACCCCAAACCTAGGTTTGGGGATGAACCTATCTATTTGACTTGATTAAGTTCTTAGATCCTTAATATAATCCTTTGGGATTCTTTTAGAGCTTGTGGAGAGCTTAAGTTTCAAGTTTTAGCTTGCTTGGATGATGGTTGTGCTTCTGTTCTTATTTTCGGTCAAAATGCAGTTTACCTAAATATGAGGTTTATCTTGCAATTTTTCACCTCTAGTGTGTTTCTTCTCTCTCTTGGCTTCATGATATATAGTGTGGTGTTTTGGGACGCCTTGTTTGGGCCTTGGCTAAGTGATGACACCCATAGTTTTGATTAGGATTTCTAGGGTTTGCTTGGTTTCGACCATGTGTACCTTGTTGAAGGTGGTGACCCTTGTCTTGACCCATGTGGTGTGTCTCAACCAATACACATTCTCTAGGTATTTTTGACTCGGCCATAATGGTTTTGGTTTGTCTTGGGTCGAGCCAGTTGTCTTCTAGTGTAGTGTCTCGACCTAGTGTTTGTGGTGATCCTTTTGTCTCGACTAGATGGTGTTTTGGTGTTTTATCTCGACCATGTGGTGTTCCCTTGGTGTGTCATGACCATGACCATATTTTAGGAGATCCAATTGGTCGAGACCCAACAAAGGTTGTATCACCATCTCATGCATGTGTGTTTTAAGTGGTTGCATGTTAGTTTCTTGGGTGGACAAGTGTCCCTTTGGAGCCCTATTTTGTTGATAGCTCATCTGTCACCCTAATTCTCTCCTCCTTTGATATATAAACCCTCTTCCCTCCATGCATGTGACCCTTTTCAGCCTTCCTTCTTCCTCCCTCTCTATTTCTCATTCTTGGAGATTTGAGGAGCAAGGAGTGTTGATCATTGGAGCCTTGTTTATCAAGATCCCTTGCATGTGGTGACTTTGGGTCATCTTCAACCTTGGTAAGTGTATGCATTTCCTTGATGGCATTTCTTTTGATATCCTACCTTCTTCTCCTTTTCTTTCCTTGGCCCTAGACCATGGATCCTCCATGGTGATTGTTCTTGAGAAGTGAACTCATCACAAGTGTCATGGGCCATGTTTTGACAAGGTGGACCCAAGTGTGAGGACGTTTCCTTCGCTTTTTCCCCTCCTTTTGGTTCGGCATAGAGCTTCTTGCCCTCTTTTCTTTAGTTATATGTGGCCTTGGTTTCTTCTTCTTCTTTAGGTGATCTTGTGGTCAAGAATGGAACCTTTGGTGGAGCTTCATCAACTTTGTTGATCGTGTGCTTGGAGCTTGTGATCCTTAGAGTGATCTTCCTTAAGGTGGGTGATATAACCCTTAACCATCTCTATTTTTGCAATTTCATTTCTTTCTTATAGTAGTTTCTCTCTCTAAATCATGGATCTAGTATGCGAGAAGATGATATCAAGCTCTAGATCTTAGATGATGGTGGTTATCACACTTGGTTTGCTTGAAATATGAAACCCTAACTTCTATGTGCATGCTTTCTAAGTGACTTTGAGAGGATGATCTTGCATGCATCATGAGCTTTGGTTTTCTCTTCATAGCTTAAGTTTGGTCATCATGTTTACCCCTGGAGCTTTGATGTTTTCATATATGTGTTGTGTTTTGGTTTTCTCTCTCCTAAGTGGTTTTGTTTTTTGATATTCATGATGGTTCTTTTAGAGTTTGATGATCATAAGATTTTGAGTTTTGATCTTGTTAAGGATGGTTCCTTGTTGTTTGACCTTGTTACAGTCAAAACATATGTGCCATGTTGTTTTGAGTCAAAACATACACCCTTGTCTTGACCTTAGTGGTAGAGACGCCATTTTTGGTCTCAATCACATCCCCTTTGCATGTGTTTTATTGGTCGTAGCCCTACTGTGATGGGAGATGGCGATGCTACTTGTCTTAGATCACGACATTGTTGTTTTGTGTTGGATGAAATGCTGCATTTTGTTGTGGAGATCATCATGTTTGGTTGATAAGTTATTTATTGGAGGGTCAAAATAGGTGCGTTGTCATGGGCAAGAAGTTTTTCCTTACCCTGGGTTGAGATGTTGTGTTTGGTTCTGGTCAAAGTGTTGGGTTGCTTACACCTTGTTTCTGTTTTGATCACGATGCATATTACTGGGTGGTCACAATGTCACTGGTGTTCAAGATGCATGTTCTTTGGTTGATCGTGACATGTTTCTTTTGGTTCGCGACACAAGACCTTGTTGCAGTTGAGACACCATGTAATGTGTGGTTGTGACACCCTATTGGTTTGAGGTTGTGACACTTGGTTTTGTTTTAGTTGAGTTACTTTCCTTGGATTTGGTCTATTCATGCCTTGAATGTGGTCCAGACGTGTGTTTTGAAAGTATTCAAAAGCCTAAACATTAGTTGGTCACAACTTGGTAGGAGTGTCACGGTCGCAACTCTTGTGTTGATTGGTGGTCGAGACACCCATGTGTGGTGAGTGGTTGCGACCTCTATGTGTGATGGTAGATCACGACATGCGTAGACTTGGAATGTAAGCTTAGTTGTAAATGCACATGTTAATGGATAATAGCTTAACTAAAATGATAATGATGTCCTAAACCTAGAACACTCCAAGAATGTGGGAGATGACATAGATAGGGTTTGGTGTTTGTTTAGGCTGTAAAACCCTAATTGGGTATACATTGAAACCCTAACCCTAATTGTCGAGTCATGTGATATGTTTGCATCTCTCTCTCAGAGTGGTTATCATGTTATGATGTTGTATATCTCTTATTTATAAATCATTAACCATGCATGTGATATGAACTTGAAGGACATATCTATGTAAATGATATGGTAAATCCTATATTATACAGGATGGTGATTATAAGCAATGTTGAGGCATAATGTGATGTGGTATATGCAGGGATCATGTGATTGGGTATGATGGCCTGACATGTTCTTTGTGCATGATTTGAGGTGATACCCTCTAGAGATGTGATTGAGGGATTGAGATCCCATCGTGATGTGACATAGTGATGGTGGCCTTGTGAATGGCAGTACTATTGTGCTATGTGTTGATGTGATGAGTTCACACCAGATACATTTTATATTTTCTAGAGTTGTATTATACCCTTATTTCTGATAGAGTTTGTTATGGATTTATATGTTGTAACTTGATTTACACTAAAAGATGCTAAATTGGCATAATTAATCAAGTGGAACCTTAATCATGTAGTTTACCTATGCCATAGATCCATTCCAGTGTCAGTGTTAGTGTTGGATGGTGAAACGAGTTCTCCTTTAGCGGAAGCTCGAAGTCATATAGTATTGAGTATACACATTCACATGATCGGCTATGGGCTACACCTTGGCAGGAGTGCGGGTACGAGTCGCAACTCAATGATGTGGTTTAGTATATACTTATGATACTTTCACAAGATTGGCTATGGGCCATACCCTATCAGGAGTGAGACTGTGGGTCGTAGCTCAGTTTCACTAGCATTATGCCAATATGCCAATGCAAGATAGGTTGTTTTGCAGTTAGACTTGATATTTCTCTGTGTTCTCTCATGCTGACCGAGAGGTGTGAAGAGGTCTTGGATTTCATCTCTTCCATTGACCTTGTATGGCACTAATTTTGACTTAGCAGTGGTTAATGGGAGTATGAGTGGTATACCTCATCTCCTCATGGCATAATAAAGGATGCAATATAGTCATGTAGTATATTTACATCGGGAAAAAATGTGAAGAACATTGGTTGAAGCCTAGCCTTGCTTTTGTATAGTTTTAGTAATAGGAAATATACATGTTCTTCATATTCCTTTTTAGAATGTTAAATGTTCTATTGATCAGTGATAACTGCCTAGTATTACTTAACCTATTTTACTTGTTGGATACATATTTTTTAGTTGAATCTTCTCAGTTAGTAATAATATTAGCTATCTACTTCAGTTAATCTATTCTTTAATATATGTTGGTAGAGAGTTATATCTCTCACTGGGATGTTTGGTCTCACCCTGTGGGTTTCTATTTTTTTGTAGATGGCCATGCACCATGAGGTGGAGATCATGTTGTAGAGGAAGAGCAACAAGAGTAGTAGCGATAAAGTTGGATATACTACTAGTCATTTGGTGTTAGAGTCCTAGAGTCGTCCCTATAGACTCGGGTCTTGGGGTGTTTTCGATGTAATTTGTAGAGATGTCACTGATACAAGGTTTTTGGCTTGTGTGCCTTTTTTTGTTTAGATATGGCATGACAACATGTATGTTTATATGAAACATGTAACTCATATAACATGTTGATGACAGGAAGGTTGGGAACAATGATGTATGCACCATATGATATGTGTTATGTGATCCATGTGTCCTGTTGTGGACTTATATGTGAAAGTTTTCAACCTATGGTGCTTTTATAAAATGGATTTTAGTTTCCGTTGTTTTTTGGTGATTCGCTTGCTTAGTGTTATTCCGTGCATTGTTTTGAGTGGTCTCATTTGTTCCATGTCAGGGCATCACTTATAGGGTTGGTATCACATCTTGGGTTCAACTAGTCTACAAGGACCTAAAACTAGGGTTTGTATGTGTTCTACTTTCCTTCAATATATCTTGTAGTGACTTCTGCTTATGTAGAAGAAGAAGAATAGATGAAAAGATGGTTGGAGAACACGTTGCTGAGAGTGGTGTTGCTACACCAGGTGGAGGTGCAAGGAGGCAGGTTGTTGAGGAGAGGGCGCCTGAGATGCCACAATTAGACCATGTAGTGGTGTCCAATCTTGCTTTTTAGTCCATATCTGGACATTTTATGGCCATGATTACACATATGGAGGACATGATGCCCATTCCTCAAGCGAGAGCAACAGTACCCAAGGAGGAATCTCCAGTCTTGAGGAAGACTTTTGAGCAGTTGAGGCGAGTTGGAGCTGTAGAGTATGCTGGTACGACAGATCCAATAGATGTATATCTCTAGTTGATAGAGTTGGAGAAGGCATTCAAGATCCTCAACATCCCCTAGGAAGATAAAGTGTGGTATGCGGTGTATCTTTTGAAGAGTGTTGGCCATTGGTGTGCCATAGAAGAGGATAAAAGGCCATGTGTTGTGATTGGTTGGGAGGATTTATGACGTGAGTTCATCAGTCGGTACTTCCCTCAGACCTATCTGGATGAGAAGATCTACTTGTTTGAGAGGATTTGGTAGGGATCCATGTAGATAAATGAGTATGAAGTGAATTTTATGTAGTTGTTGAGGTTTTGTCCTCACATGGCCAATACAGATCAGGAGAGAATTAGACATTTTGAGAAGGGGTTAAGTATAGAGTTAACAATGCCAACATCAACCTTAGAGAATAGAGAGCATTTTTCCACATTTTTGGAGTCAGTTAGGAGGATAGAGAGGTATGTGGTTGAGAAGCATGATAAAGTTGTCAAGAAGAGATCGAAATAGTGCCAAGAACTATCATCGGGTGGACTTAAGGAGCCTGGGTTTTCTACACTACCAACACAATAGAGGTCTAGTGCAGCAACACAGTGGTCACCAAGTAAGGGCAAAAGTCATAGTTTTTTACTTGCGGGAGCCCACATTACAACGTCCTTGTTAGTTATAGGGTCGTCTAGGCCACATTATGAGACTAGGACTTGCCATAAGTGCGGCAGGTGGGACATCTGAGGTGGGAGTGTCTAGTGAAAGGTGATGAGGTGACCCAGTAGATGAGGTAGAGCTAGCAGGTCTTGTAGAGATAGTAGTTTAGTATAAGAGGAATGGGACGTAGACAAGCATTGCAAGATGGTTCATCTGGATAGATAACATCTAGGATTTATGCCTTGAGTCAGCCATAAGGAGAGATGAATCTGCAAGTAGAAATAGGTTAGATGAAGTTATTTCATTTTGATATATGTACATCTATTTTATAACCATTTTGGTTTACCTGAGTAGGATCTCAAGGTAGAGGTGTTGAGGTAGTACCCGCCTCTTTTTGCCTTGGATTTTGGGGTTGAAATCCATGTTAGAGGTTTATGGCTTGTAAGACCCCTGACCTGGGTTTTGGGTTTACCTTGTCTTTTATTCTTTATTAAGTTCTTAGAGACTTAATCTAATCCTTTGTAATTCTTTTAGAGCTTGTGGATAGCTTAAGTTTATATTTTGAGCTTGTTTGGATGATGGTTGTGCTTTCTGTGCTCGTTTTGGGTCAAATTGCAATTTACCCAAAAATGAGGGTTATCTTGTAATTTGTCAACTCTAGTGAGTTTATACTCTCTCTTGGACTCATGATAGAGAGTTTGGTGCTTTGGGGCACCTTGTTTGGGCCTTGGTTGAGTGGTGACACCCTTAGTGGTGATTAGGGTTTGCTTGGTTTCGACCATGTGTACCTTGTTGAAGGTGGTGACCCTTGTTTTGACCCATGTGGGTGTGTCTCGACCAAGACACCTTCTCTAGGTTTTTTTGTCTCGACTGTAGTTATTTTGGATTGTCTTGGGTCGAGACAATTTTATTCTAGCGTAGTGTATCAACCTAGTGTTTGTGGTGATCCCTTTATCTCGACCAGCTGGTGTTTCAGTGTTTTGTCTCGACCATTTCATGTGCCCTTCGTGTGTCACAACCAGTACCATATGTTGGCTAACCCAAGTGGTCTAGACCCAACATAGGTTGTATCACCATATCATGTGTGTGTTTTAATTGGTTGCATGTTAGTTTCATGGGTGGACAAGTGTCCCTTTGAAGCCCTATCTTATTGACACCTCATCTCTCATCCTACTTCTCTCCTCCTTTGCTATATAAACCATCTTCCCTCCATTCAAGTGACCCTTTTCATCCTTCCTTCTTCCTCCCTCTATTTTGCTCATTCTTAGATCTTGGAGGAGCAAGGATTGTTGGTCCTTGGAGCCTTGGTCATCAAGATCCCTTGCATGTGGTGACTTTGGGTCATCTTTAACCTTAGTAAGTGCATGCCTTTCCTTGATGGTGTTTATTTTGATCTTCTATCTTCTTCTCCTTCTCATTCCTCAGCCCTAGACTGTGGATCCTACATAGTGTTCATTTTTTATAAGTGAACCCCTCATCTCAAGGGTCATAGGCCATGTTTTGACAAGGTGGACCTAAGTGTGAGGAGGTTTCTTTCTGTTACAACCCCAATTTTGGAGTTCATTTGCTGAGAAATGTAATTTCTCATTTTAAAAATAAATGAGCAAATAATGATGTCTTTTGATTGAATGCATGAATTTCATTACAATAGCCTTGATGTTTGCTTTGTGGTCTGTATTGGATACTAGGCCCATTAACAAAGAAATTCAATTAATAAATGAATAATTGAGTTTTTGAGAAAGGAATGAGGAAGAAACCTCTAGAAGGAAAAGGAATGTAATCCAAGGATGAATTTCGTGCCTCTTGGGTTCCTTGGGTTCCAAGGAGTCCAAAGTTTCAAAGAAAAACAATAAGAAAAGAAAAGATTAATTAAGTACTTTTTTATTAAGAAAGAAATTGAAAACAATGATAAAAGGTGGAAAATAAGTGAAAAGAGGTATAATTGAGTTATCTTGGTGGATTTTTCGTATAAAAAGGATTCCTAATGTTAAAAGGAACTCTCATAAGGAAAATAGAAGAGAAATAAAGAGAATCCTCAAAAAAGAAATATTTTGATAAGAAATAAACAATATAATGAGAAAATAATCGATAAAAGATAAGTGAAAGGCTATATATTCTCAAGATGGGATTTCGAGCCATTAAGGTTCCTTGAGGTTCAAGGAACTCAGAATAATAGTTTAATAGCAAGGGAAAAATAAAATAGGTGAGAAAAATATATAATTAAGTGAAATCTTGCAACAAAATAAAAGGAACTTTTTCTTTGAGTTAATGGGCCCAATTTTGGAAGACAGTTAGATTAATACATTATAGACTTTCCCTCAAAATTTGGGAGCCATTGGATCTTCGGTTTGGGAGTTATGGTTTTTACAAGATTCCCTAAAGTGTTGTAATTATGGAAAATGTCACAATTATAATTGAAATAGGAACTTGGGCCCAGCCCATGCACATGTCACGCGTGTTGCAGACTGTTGGTTTTAGATCCAACATTGATCATGTTGTCTTCTAGCTCGCGATAGTTCAGGAAGCTGGCAGACTGAGGAAGAAATCTTCCAAAGAGATTTTCTCGCAATTTATTGCACGAGAGGATTTGGAAACTTCCCCACCGAATTCGGGAGTCTGTTCCAACGACAACCAACCTGATTTATGAGAGGTTTTTTCCGGGCTCAAGGAAGTCCCCAAATCACTGGATAGGTGGTCTGACCCTATATAGGGGGGGGGAGTTGTGCAATGCCAGTGATCGCGAAAACACTACTCGTGGGATCAGGACGAGTAGTCAAGAGTCTCGTCATCCTCAAATTGGAGGATTCAACCTGACCCTGACGCCCCGCCGAGGACCTGCTTCCTTTGGTGTTGCGCGATGTCGGATGGGTGATGGAGGAGAATGGGTGGTGCAATCAGAAGAACCTACAAGTTCGGGAGAGCTTAGCGGAGCTCCCAGCAGCCTTGGATTGCGCGGAAGAACAGTTGTGCGCCAAGTCAACCATAGAGTTGATCGACGGCTCGCAGCAGAAGCAACCCGCAGGTTGAAGATGATCAAGGGGAGAATTACACCCCTTTCCTCACGTCCCTGTGGAAAGGGACTGTCGCTTATGGTAATTTCGCAATCCCTCCTTGTTCACAAGCGTGTTGCCTCCAGTTTGCTATTTAATCCAATAAATCCACGTGGTCACTTCTGATTGGTAGAAAAAGAGCTATCTTGTAAAATACGTATCTAATTATGGAAATATCAGATGAAGGTGATATATATATGAAAATTGTTCAGAAAAATGTGAAGAATCCAATAAAAATATAATTGAAGTGTGATTCCTTTTGCAATTCGAAAAGTAATAGAGAACCCTATTTTGAGATGAATAATATATTTATAAGGGTTTAATAGATGATTGAAGTTGATATTAGCATGTTAATGATAAAAAGAAACATTAGGAAGAACATGGATTAACTCTGCATATAATTAGTTAATTTAGAGTTTCATATGCATGAATATACTTTAATGGGCCTTGAAACCCTATTGTTGACTAATTCGACTATTAATGGATTTAATTATTTGATTTCATGTATAGAACTGCGTTTTCATGGTTATAATCTATTTCAAGCATTAAAGTTCCTAATTTGTGGATAAATACTCTATAAGTAGTAATTAGGGCTTTCTCATAAATAAAAGGTGGAATTAATGTCAAATTGAGTTCATATGTGAATTGGACCATAATGAACTTTGAGTTGATGATAAATTAGCACAATAATCTTGTCATGAATTAAAAGGATAAAAAATAGTAGATTTAATGTAAAAGAGGTATAAGGGGCTTAATTAATGGATAATTATGCCTTTAATCCGAAATTAAGGATTAGATGTGGAAATAATTAGGGTTTGTGATCAATTGTGTTAAATTAGGGTTTAAGATAGTAAAAGATGAAGGGAAATCCTAATTGTAATGGAAACCCTAAAAATTGGACTATAAACCCTAAGAAACGAGTTAGATTTAATAGATCTTAATGACATGAGTAATAAAAGGGAATTGTATAATTGTTTCACGATCTTATTGAATGCTTGCTTGCCTATTGTTGATTGGACTATTCTGTCTCAAATCTGCATCTACAGGTATGTGGTTACGCTTATGACTACCCGAATTAGTTTTCCAGGATTTTATTGATGTTTCCATCGTGGCTTGAATTAAACTGTTGAATGTATTTAATTCATGCAAAGTATAATGTGAATATGACTATCACATAAGATATGTTCCTACTAGCTCAGATCATGGTCCCCTCTGTGGCTTAATAGTTGACCTAGTAAATGTCTACCAATGGGGTAGGTCCATCAGGTCATTAGATGACTTAGTAAATGGCTACCAAAGGGGAAGGACCATCAAGTCATCATGAGTTAGATATTGGGCTACCTTTGAGTAGTGCCATGCGACTGAACCCTAGATATTGATCTACCTGTTAGGTAGGATCATGCGGGGTTTAATAAGGATCTACCTAGAGAGAGGTAGTATCTTAGTCCACTACAGGGACAGCACAGAGATAGGGGATAGGAAAGGATTGAGTAGTATGGTTTAAAACATAATCTTGGCTGTTAAATGATAATTGGCTGATTACTTTGTTACTATAGTTGCACAATTATTATTTCCCCCACATACCAGCTTCTTGTTGACTGACGTTTTGTTTGTTGGCGTTTTAGGTACAATGAAAAGAACAAACATTAAAGTGGCGTATGTGGAATTAAATGAGAAGTAACGTGCACAGGAGGATTAGTTAGATTGGTATCTTCATGGATAGAAGTTTAGAAATCCCATATTTTAAAAGGTAAACAAAGTTTTATTTTCTACCAATTTTCAATTTAGTTGGTAAAGTTTATTAATTGTTATTGATTATTTGTCGAACCTTTGATCCTGTTAGTTGAATAATGGCTCTGACCTTCGGGTCTCCCTTAATTGGGGGTTACCAGGAGACGGGGTCATTACAACACTTGGTATGAGAGCAAAGGTTCCTCACTTAATCTTTAATAATTATTAAATTTTACAAATTCTATAGAACCCAAGGGAGTTATTAGAGGATTATCCAAAAGACAGAGGTGTCTAGAAAAGGATCACGACCGGGGGCTGGCAATATTTTCCTCCGCACCGCTAGTCAGAATACGAGGACTCTCAGATCCGTGTGACTGCCTGGCCAAAGTCTTAGGGTGTGAATCGAAATAAGATACCTTTAGGAGTCTCTCATCTTGTTCATCCCTTCTCAACTTCAATTCTATTAAGGACCATAAGGATTAGGGTTTTCTATCTTCTCCTCACCCTCTTGAGGTATGGATAAGGTTGATAAGGATTAAGGAATCCTCCACCAAATTAATAAAAAGCATGTAAATAAGATGTCATGTACATAAGATTAATAGAGTAAGTGTAAAAGGAATATATACATGCTTAGGTCGTATGACATGAGTTGTCATTACCCTCAGGAGAGACCTGAGGATAGACCTCCTTGGTAGGAGGATGAGTAGAGAGAGTTAGTCTTGGAGGTAGAGACCTCCATTAAAGGTAGAGACCTAGCTCATCCTTTGAGGATGATGGTAACCCTAACCCTAAGTGAAGGTTAGAGAGAGAAATGACATGATGAGTTAGATGTCATGATTGACCGAGTGTTTGGTTGGTCATGCCTTTGGGATGCCATAAGAGGGTAGATGATCTAGTACCTTTGGAGACCCAACCCTGGAGAGGGGCGTGCATGCCATAGCAAAGGATAGCTCCTTCGTGGATGAGGTTAGAGAACATATAGTTACCCTATGGGCTTAGGCAAGTAGGGTATAGCTTGATGAAATCCTGGTTAAGAGATCATGATGGATGGCTTATGAAAGGGGTATGGATGCTCTTGAGCCAAACATGAGTTGAGCATAGGCTTCAACCACATAGGGGTATGCTTGTGAGCATGAGCCTTCATGGAGAAGTGACCTCTAGTAAGTATGGTTGGAGGTGGAATTAGCTCTAGAGAGAGAAAGCAGAACCCCAATAGGGAGGTTGGAAGCCTAAAACCCTGAAACTTGAGGAATAGTGGGGAGTCGAGAATGATGCGACCTAAGTGGATGATAGTGGTTTCCTTATGCTTGATCCCTGGAGGCTGATGATATCTTGGTTGCCTTTAGAGGAACCAAACCCTAGAGAGAGGATGATGCTTCTAGTACCCAGGGTATAAGTGATTACCTACTGAATGAGATAAAGAGTTCCTTAGACCCTGAGGAGGTTTAAGTACCCTATTGTGAGGTTTTATACCTAGTTGAATGTCCTTGAGGAGGACTCAACTCTGAGGTGTTTCTCATATAAAAGGATCATGGGAGTACATGGCATACATTGGACATGATTGATTCATGGTTAAGAGATTGAGCATGCAGTTGGATATCCAAAAGAGAACCTAGGTTCCTAGGCCTAAGAGGGGAAGCAGTGTATCCAATTCTCATGGTGAGATTTGAGTCTATAGTTTTGAGAATGTTACTCTTAATGTGTAGAGGTAAAGGAAACCCCTTAAGGTAAGGGTATGTTTGATGAACCCCTCACGACTAAGTTGATCTAATATTGAGGATAAGAACAAGTGTGACCTAGCATGGTTTAGTAGGTACTCTGGTGCCTTAGTAGTTGCTGGATTAAGCATGCTCATGTGAATGTAAACCCTAAGGACGCTTGTGACCTTTGTTATCAAGGTGTAGTTTCCTCCCATCCTGGGAGAGGGGGCCTTTGGTAGGGGGTTTACCAGTTTGGTTGGTTTTGAGGTAACCTAAGAAGGTTTCATAGGATCTTGAGAAGCTAAGTGAAGAGTACATGGCATGATAATGAACCTATAGACCCATAGATAACTATCTCTATGTGCATGTGGATGTGTTACCATGGAGGTAACCGGTATGGGGCTTGACCAAGGTAGGCAGGTTGCCATGATCCCTATGAAAGGATGAAAGTCAGCCCACGAATGCAGGAAGAGAGATGATGAATGCTTGGGTAAGGTTCTAAGTTGGATATATATTATAATGGAATCCTAAGTCTAACCTAGGGTCAAATAGGAATAAAATTGATGGAAGTAGGAGTTGCCTAATTCCCTAGTTGCGTATGACCATAGGGTCGGGAGGTAACAGCTATAATTGTCTGAGGGCCATGGGTTAGGAGATTGATCACCTTCATGAACTCATGGGACCCAAAGGGCAGATGA
This sequence comes from Alisma plantago-aquatica, assembly GCA_963693085.1. NCBI lineage: Eukaryota > Viridiplantae > Streptophyta > Magnoliopsida > Alismatales > Alismataceae > Alisma > Alisma plantago-aquatica. Next base: position 972,386,448 of record OY856413.1, on the reverse strand, counting down.
GTAGGGCACTCTCTGGATGCATAAGGGAAGAAGGATGACCCCAAAAGTGTCGGCACCCTATAGACCTAGAGGAGATGACCAAATATTGTGTGGTGACCCAAGTAGGTTCGAGACCAGTTTTCCCTGGAAGTAATTTTTGACATCGTGATGATTGTGATATGGAGACACGAGTTGCAAGTTTCAACTTAGATTTGAAGGTGTACCGACAAGGTGGGATGTACCATCTCTACTCTTGGAATGGGAAGAACTCTGTAATTGGACGACTGCCAAATGTTTATTTCTTCTTGTTATGGGAGTGAGAGATAGGACAATACACATGCCTTACACCAAGGATAAAGGATGATATGAGTTGGAACGTTGCTGCGAGGTATGGGGACAGATAGGATAACATACCATGGTGAAGTGAATGATACATGGACAGGTACAAATGATAAGAGAGTTAAGGAAATCATCTTGTGAGGATATTTTTTTATCATGAGCTATGTGGAATCCGCAAGTTATACAAAGTTGAGTTTGATCATCAAGGAGATGAGCTCAAAGTATTCTTAATGAGGATAGACTTAGAATTCGAGTTTGAGATGATACATGGAAGAGTATGTATTCAACTTTACCTAACACCTAAGGATAAGAAGTGGTAAGAAATGCTCTGGTTGAGGTATAACTGCCTAGTTAGATGGAGGCTAGAAGAGGTTGTTAGGTTAACCCTCAGTTGGAAACGAGATAAGTTCGGCTAACACACAGATGTAACAATATCGATTGATCAAGTTAAAAGTTGTTTGTTTAGCCAGCCTAGTCCATGATATAATGAAAGGATGGTTGTGAAACCCCATATGCACTCCTATGAAAAAAAAGGTGATGAAACCCTAATTAGAGTGGTGTAGGGTTTCTGAGGAATCAGCTTGAGGAATCATGACACGTTGGAGATCATGATTTTAAGATCACCATATACCATGATATTACTGAGATAGTAAGAGATAGTAGCACCTTGGATGCTTAAGATGAATATGCATGTGGTTTGTGGCCATGCATGATAGAAGTGAAGGACGAACACTAGTAACCCAGTGTATCGATATAGAGGATAAAAGAGTCCCTGAGAGGGAATGGGAGTTCACCACTATGGATGATGTCGAAAATCTCCCCTTAACCAAGGAAGATCAATGTGGGTTATGGTAGATCACCTTACCAAGATGATAGGAAAAAAAAGAAGAGTACTGTCAAGTGACAGATCGGGTTGAACTACTTATTATAGAGAGAGAAATGGTTCAACTAAACCATGATGCGAGCTCAAAAGTTCTTGAACATGAGTAGAAGGTTTACTTCCATGTGGTGGAAGTAGGTGCATGAAGAACTCATTTTTAGTATCGCTTATCACCCCTAACTAATGGTTAGTATAATCCAGACTAGAGGGTCTGACGAGAGAAAGTGTGCTTGTTCAGGGTGATACCAAGAGACAGTTCTAAAGATGTGATGTTAACCACCATATCCATTATCGGGATGCAAGAAGTCTTATAGAGGTTGTGTTGGTCACCACTTCATTAAGATGATGTTGGTGAAGGAGGCCTCGCGAAGGTCAAAAAAGAACCAAATTGTGTGTAGATGAAGCCGCTTTGATCATGCAATGGCTGAGAGAGAGAGCCCAGTGGTGACATGAGTCACAAGTTGATGCAAAGAAGACTGACTTGCAGTTCACAATGGGAGAATATGTGATGTGAAAATCCGACCCCTCTAAGCTACAGCTGAGAAAGTTGAGTCCCCGATAGATGGATCCATTTGAGATGGATTGGTGGAGATGGTTGTGTTTAGCTTTTCCCCTCAGTATAACATGATTTGAGTCTGATCTAGAGCACTATGTGAGGTATCCAAGCCATGTGTTGAGCCCTGAACCTATTCAGCTTTTTAGAGGCTGAAATGTCCTGAGTCACCTATGAGGGTATGATATACCAAGGTAAGAAAGAACTCAGATGAAAGAATATGAGATGATGGAGGTTCTTGGGAAGCACCATGGAAAGGGTGAAGCCACATGGGAGCCATGATGGACATATGAAGGGATTATCCTGTTTGTTTGCTTGCTTGATGGAATTTTGAGGGCAAAATTCTTATAAGAGGGGAAGGATGTTACAACCCCAATTTTGGAGTTCATTTACTGAGAAATGTAATTTCTCATAATAAAGATAAATGAGAAAATAATGATGTCTTTTGATTGAATGCATGAATTTCATTACAATAGCCTTGATGTTTGCTTTGTGGGCTGTATTGGCTACTAGGCCCATTAACAAAGAAATTCAATTAATAAATGAATAATTGAGTTTTTGAGAAAGGAATGAGGAAGAAACCTCTAGAAGGCAAAGAAATGTAATCCAAGGATGAATTTCATGCCTCTTGGGTTCCTTGGGTTCCAAGGAGTCCAAAGTTGCAAAGAAAAGCAATAAGAAAAGAAAAGATTAATTAAGTACTTCTTTATTAAGAAAGAAATTGAAAACAATGATAAAAGGTGGAAAATAAGTGAAAAGATGTATAATTGAGTTATCTTGGTGGATTTTTCGTATCCAAAGGATTCCTAATGTTAAAAGGAACTCTCATAAGGAAAATAGAAGAGAAATAAAGAGAAATTCTCAAAAAAGAAATATTTTGATAAGAAATAAACAATATAATGAGAAAATAATTGATAAAAGATAAATGAAAGGCTATATATTCTCAAGATTGGATTTCGAGCCATTAAGGTTCCTTGAGGTTCAAGGAACTCAGAATAATAGTTTAATAGCAAGGGAAAAATAAATAGGTGAGAAAAATATATAATTAAGTGAAATCTTGCAATAAAATAAAACGAACATTTTCTTTGAGTTAATGAGCCCAATTTTGGAAGAAAGTTAGATTAAGTCATTATAGACTTTCCCTCAAAATTTGGGAGCCATTGGATCTTCGGTTTGGGAGTTATGGTTTTTACAAGATTCCCTAAAGTGTTGTAATTATGGAAAATGTCACAATTATAATTGAAATAGGAACTTGGGTCTAGCCCATGCACATGTCACACGTGTTGCAGACCATTGGTTTCAGATCCAACGTTGATCATGTTGTCTTCTAGCTCGCGATAGTTCAGGAAGCTGGCAGACCAAGGAAGAAATCTTCCAAAGAGATTTTCTCGCAATTTATTGCACGAGAGGATTTGGAAACTTCCCCACCAAATTCGAGAGTCCGTTTCAAAGACAACCAACCCGATTTATGAGAGGTTTTGTCTGGGCTCAAGGAAGTCCCCAAATCACTGGATAGGTGGTCTGACCCTATATAGGGGGGGAGTTGTGCAATGCCAGTGATCGCGAAAACACTACTCGTGGGATCAGGACGAGTAGTCAAGAGTCTCGTCATCCTCAAATTGGAGGATTCAACCTGACCCTGACGCCCCGCCGAGGACCTGCTTCCGTTGGTGTTGCACAATGTCAGATGGGTGATGGAGGAGAATGGGTGGTGCAATCAGGAGCACCTACAAGTTCGGGAGAGCTTGGCGGAGCTCCCAGCAGCCTTGGATTGCGCGGAAGAACATCAGTGCGCCAAGTCAACCATAGAGTTGATCGACGGCTCGCAGCAGAAGCAACCCGCAGGTTGAAGACGATCAAGGGGAGAATTACACCCCTTCCCTAACGTCCCTGTGGAAAGGGACTGTCCCTTATGGTAATTTCGCAATCCCTCCTTGTTAACAAGCGTGTTGCCTCCAGTTTGCTATTTAATCCAATAAATCCACGTGGTCACTTCTGATTGGTAGAAAAAGAGCTATCTTGTAAAATACGTATCTGATTATGGAAATATCAGATGAAGGTGATAGAGAAGGGGTTAAGTATAGAGTTAACAATGCCAACATCAACCTTAGAGAATAGAGAGCATTTTGCCACATTTTTTGAGTCAGTTAGGAGGATAGAGAGGTATGTGGTTGAGAAGCATGATAAAGTTGTCAAGAAGAGATCGAAATAGTGCCAAGAACTATCATCGGGTGGACTTAAGGAGCCTGGGTTTTCTACACTACCAACACAATAGAGGTCTAGTGCAGCAACATAGTGGTCACCAAGTAAGGGAAAAAGTCATAGTTTTTTACTTGCGGGAGCCCACATTACAACGTCCTTGTTAGTTATAGGGTCGTCTAGGCCACATTATGAGACTAGGACTTGCCATAAGTGCGGCAGGTGGGACATCTGAGGTGGGAGTGTCTAGTGAAAGGTGATGAGGTGACCCAGTAGATGAGGTAGAGCTAGCAGGTCTTGTAGAGATAGTAGTTTAGTATAAGTGGAATGGGACGTAGACAAGCATTGCAAGATGGTTCATCTGGATAGATAACATCTAGGATTTATGCCTTGAGTCAGCCATAAGGAGAGATGAATCTGCAAGTAGAAATATGTTAGATGAAGTTATTTCATTTTGATATGTCTACATCTATTTTATAACCATTTTGGTTGACCTGAGTAGGATCTCAAGGTAGAGGTGTGGAGGTAGTACCCATCCCTTTTTGCCTTGGATTTTGGGGTTGAAATCCATGTTAGAGGTTTATGGCTTGTAAGACCCCTGACATGGGCTTTGGGTTTACCTTGTCTTTTATTCTTGATTAAGTTCTTAGAGACTTAATCTAATCCTTTGTAATGCTTTTAGAGCTTGTGGATAGCTTAAGTTTATAGTTTGAGCTTGTTTGGATGATGGTTGTTCTTTCTGTGCTTGTTTTGGGTCAAATTGCAATTTACCCAAAAATGAGGGTTATCTTGTAATTTGTCAACTCTAGTGAGTTTATACTCTCTCTTGGACTCATGATAGAGAGTGTGGTGCTTTGGGGCACCTTGTTTGGGCCTTGGTTGAGTGGTGACACCCTTAGTGGTGATTAGGGTTTGCTTGGTTTCGACCATGTGTACCTTGTTGAAGGTGGTGACCCTTGTTTTGACCCATGTGGGTGTGTCTCAACCAAGACACCTTCTCTAGGTTTTTTTGTCTCTACTGTAGTTATTTTGGATTGTCTTGGGTCGAGACAATTTTATTCTAGCGTAGTGTATCAACCTAGTGTTTCTGGTGATCCCTTTATCTCGACCAGCTGGTGTTTCAGTGTTTTGTCTCGACCATTTCATGTGCCCTTCGTGTGCCACAACCAGTACCATATGTTGGCTAACCCAAGTGGTCGAGACCCAACATAGGTTGTATCACCATATAATGTGTGTGTGTTTTAATTGGTTGCATGTTAGTTTCTTGGGTGGACAAGTGTCCCTTTGAAGCCCTATCTTATTGACACCTCATCTCTCATCCTACTTCTCTCCTCCTTTGCTATATAAACCCTCTTCCCTCCATTCAAGTGACCCTTTTCATCCTTCCTTCTTCCTACCTCTATTTTTCTCATTCTTAGAGCTTGGAGGAGCAAGGATTGTTGATCCTTGGAGCCTTGGTCATCAAGATCCCTTACATGTGGTGACTTTGGGTCATCTTTAACCTTAGTAAGTGCATGCCTTTCCTTGATGGTGTTTATTTTGATCTTCTATCTTCTTCTCCTTCTCTTTCCTCAGCCCTAGACTGTGGATCCTACACGGTGTTCATTTTTTATAAGTGAACCCCTCATCGCAAGGGTCATAGGCCATGTTTCGACAAGGTGGACCCAAGTGTGAGGAGGTTTCTGTCTGTTACAACCCCAATTTTGGAGTTCATTTGCTGAGAAATGTAATTTCTCATATTAAATATAAATGAGCAAATAATGATGTCTTTTGATTGAATGCATGAATTTCATTACAATAGCCTTGATGTTTGCTTTGTGGGCTGTATTGGCTACTAGGCCCATTAACAAAGAAATTCAATTAATAAATGAATAATTGAGTTTTTGAGAAAGGAATGAGGAAGAAACCTCTAGAAGGCAAAGGAATGTAATCCAAGGATGAATTTCGTGCCTCTTGGGTTCCTTGGGTTCCAAGGAGTCCAAAGTTTCAAAGAAAAGCAATAAGAAAAGAAAAGACTAATTAAGTACTTCTTTATTAAGAAAGAAATTGAAAACAATGATAAAAGGTGGAAAATAAGTGAAAAGAGGTATAATTGAGTTATCTTGGTGGATTTTTCGTATAAAAAGGATTCCTAATGTTAAAAGGAACTCTCATAAGGAAAATAGAAGAGAAATAAAGAGAATCCTCAAAAAAGAAATATTTTGATAAGAAATAAACAATATAATGAGAAAATAATCGATAAAAGATAAGTGAAAGGCTATATATTCTCAAGATGGGATTTCGAGCCATTAAGGTTCCTTGAGGTTCAAGGAACTCAGAATAATAGTTTAATAGCAAGGGAAAATAAAATAGGTGAGAAAAATATATAATTAAGTGAAATCTTGCAACAAAATAAAAGGAACATTTTCTTTGAGTTAATGGGCCCAATTTTCGAAGACAGTTAGATTAATTCATTATAGACTTTCCCTCAAAATTTGGGAGCCATTGGATCTTCGGTTTGGGAGTTATCGTTTTTACAAGATTCCCTAAAGTGTTGTAATTATGGAAAATGTCACAATTATAATTGAAATAGGAACTTGGGCCCAGCCCATGCACATGTCACGCGTGTTGCAGACCGTTGGTTTCTGATCCAATGTTGATCATGTTGTCTTCTAGCTCGTGACAGTTCAGGAAGCTGGCAGACCGAGGAAGAAATCTTCCAAAGAGATTTTCTCGCAATTTATTGCACGAGAGGATTTGGAAACTTCCCCACCAAATTCGGGAGTCTGTTCCAAAGACAACCAACCTGATTTATGGGAGGTTTTGTCTGTGCTCAAGGAAGCCCCCAAATCACTGGACAGGTGGTCCGACCCTATATAAGGGGGGGGGGGGGAGTTGTGCAATGCCAGTGATCGCGAAAACACTACTCGTGGGATCGGGACGAGTAGTCAAGAGTCTCGTCATCCTCAAATTTGGAGGATTCAACCTGACCCTGGTGCCCCGCCGAGGACCTGCTTCCGTTGGTGTTGCATGATGTCGGCTGGGTGATGGAGGAGAATGGGCAGTGCAATCAGGAGCACCTACAAGTTCGGGAGAGCTTGGCGTAGCTCCCAGTAGCCTTGGATTGCGTGGAAGAACAGCAGCGCGCCAAGTCAACCATAGAGTTGACCGACGGCTTGCAGCAGAAGCAACCTGCAGGTTGAAGATGATCAAGGGGAGAATTACACCCCTGCCCTCACGTCCCTGTGGAAAGGGACTGTCCCTTATGGTAATTTCACAATCCCTCCTTATTAACAAGCACGTTGTCGCCAGTTTGCTATTTAATCCAATAAATCCACGTGGTCACTTCTGATTGGTAGAAAAAGAGCTATCTTGTAAAATACGTATCTGATTATGGAAATATCGGATGAAGATGATATATATATATATATATGTATGAAAATTGATCAGAAAATGTGAGGAAGCCAATAAAAATATAATTGAAGCACGATTCCTTTTGCAATTCGAAAAGTAATGGAAGATATCAACTTTAATGTATTAATGTTTAAAGAACCCTATTTTGAGATGAATAATATATTTATAAGGGTTTAATAGATGATTGAAGTTGATATTAGCATGTTAATGATAAAAAGAAACATTAGGAAGAACAAGGATGAACTCTGCATATAATTTGTTAATTTAGAGTTTCATATGCATGAATATACTTTAATGGGCCTTGAAACCCTAATGTTGACTAATTCGACTATTAATGGATTTAATTATTTGATTTCATATATAGAACTGAGTTTTCATGGTTATAATCTATTTCGAGCATTAAAGTTCCTAATTTGTGGATAAATACTCTATAAGTAGTAATTAGGGCTTTCTCATAAATAAAAGGTGGAATTAATGGCAAATCGAGTTCATATGTGAATTGGACCATAATGAACTTTGAGTTGATGATAAATTAGCACAATGATCTTGTCATGAATTAAAAGGATAAAAATAGTAGATTTAATGTAAAAGAGGTATAAGGGGCTTAATTAATGGATAATTATGCCTTTAATCCGAAATTGAGGATTAGATGTGGAAATAATTAGGGTTTGTGATCAATTGTGTTAAATTAGGGTTTAAGATAGTAAAAGATGAAGGGAAATCCTAATTGTAATGGAAACCCTAAAAATTGGACTAGAAACCCAAAGAAACGAGTTAGATTTAATAGATCTTAATGACATGAGTAATAAAAGGGAATTGTATAATTGTTTTAGGATCTTATTGAATGCTTGCTTGCCTATTGTTGATTGGACTATTCTGTCTCAAATCTGCATGTACAAGTATGTGGTTACGCTTATGACTACCCAAATTAGTTTTCCGGGATTTTATCGATGTTTCCATCGTGGCTTGAATTAAATTGTTGGATGTATTTAATTCATGCAAAGTATAATGTGAATATGACTATCACATAAGATATGTGCCTACTAGCTCAGATCCTAGTCCCCTCTGTGGCTTAATAGTTGACCTAGTAAATGGCTACCAATGGGGTAGGTCCATCAGGTCATTAGATGACTTAGTAAATGGTTACCAAAGGGGTAGGACGATCAAGTCATCATGAGTTAGATATTGGGCTACCTTCGAGTAGTGCCATGCGACTCAACCCTAGATATTGATCTACCTGTTAGGTAGGATCATGCGGGGTTTAATAAGGATCTACCTAGAGAGAGGTAGTATCTCAGTCTGTTGCAGGGACAGCACAGAGATTGGGGATAGGAAAGGATTGAGTAGTATGGTTTAAAATGTAATCTTGGATGTTAAATGATAATTGGTTGATTACTTTGTTACTATAGTTGCACAATTATTATTTCCCCCACATACCAGCTTCTTGCTGACCGACATTTTGTTTGTCGGAGTTTTAGGTACAATGAAAAGAACAAATAGTAAAATGGCATATGTGGAATTAAATGAGAAGTAACATGCACAAGAGGATTAGTTAGATTGGTATCTTCATGGATAGAAGTTTAGAAATCCCATATTTTAAAAGGTAAAACAAAGTTTTATTTTATACCAATTTTTAGTTTAGTTGGTAAAGTTTATTAATTGTTATTGATTATTTTTCGAACCTTTGATCATGTTAGTTGAATAACGGCTCTGACCTTCGGGTCTCCCTTAATTGGGGGTTACCGGGAGACGGGGTCGTTACAGTTTCTCTCTTTCTCCTCCTATTGGTTCGGCCTAGAGCTTCTTGCCCTCTTTTCTTGGGCTATCTTTGTCCTTAGTGTCTTCTTCTTAAGGTGATCTTATATCCGAGAGAGGATCCTTTGGTGGATCTTCATCATCTTTGGTGATCATGTGCTTGGAGCTTATGATCCTTAGAGTGATCTTAGGTGGGTGATATAACCCATAACCATCTCTATTAATACACTTTCATTTCTAGCATGCAGTTGTTTCTCTCTCTAAATCATGGATCTAGTATACTAGAAGATGATATCATGCCCTAGATCTTAGATGATGGTGGTTATCACACTTGGTTTTCTTGAAATTCGAAACCCTAACTTCTATGTGCATGTTTTCTTAGTGACTTTGAGAGGATGATTTTGCATGCATCTTGAGATTTTATTTTGTCTCCTTGTTTTCAGTTCGGTCATCATGTTTATCCTTGGAGCTTTAGATGTTTTCATATATGTGTTTTGGTATGGTTTTCTCTCTCTCATAAGTGGTTTTGTTTGTTGATCTTCATGATGATTGTTTTAGGGTTTGATGATCATGAGCTTTTGAGTTTTGATCTTGGTAAGGATGGTTCGTTGTTGTTTGACCTTGTTACGGTCGAAACATATGTGTCGTGGTGTTTTTGGGTTGAAACATACACCCTTGTCTTGATATTAGTGGTAGAGACACCATCTTTAGTCATGGTCGAAATCCCCTTTGCTAGTGTTTTGTTTTTCGTAGTCCTGTTGTGATGGGCGGCCGCGGTGCTACTTGTCTTTGGTTGCGATGTTGCTGTTTTTTGTTAAATGAAATGCACATTTTTTTGCAGTCATGATGTTTTGCTGAGACGCCATTTCTTGGAGGGTCAAAATAGGTGTGTTTTCATGGGTGAGATGTTTCTCCTTACTGTGGGTCAAGTCATTGCATTTGGTTCTATTCATCACACTGGGATGCTGACGCCATGTTTCTGTTTCAGTCGCCATGCATGATGTTGGGTAGTCACGACACCCCATTAAGTAGGTGGTTGAGATGCATGTTCTTTGGTTGGTCATGAGACGTCTCTGTTGGGTCTCAACACCATGCCTTGTTACGGTCACGACACCAAGTTATGTGGTGGTCGCGACACCCTATTGGTTTGGGGTCAGGATGTTTGGTTTTATTTCGGTCAAGTTGCTTTCCTTGGAGTTGGTCGAGTCATGCCTTGAATGGGGTCCAGACGTGTGTTTTGAGTGTGGTCAAAACCCTAACCCTTGGTTGGTCGCAACCTAGTTGGAGTTTCATGGTTGCAATTCTTGTGTTGATGGGTGGTCGAGACACCCCTGTGTGGTGAGTGGTCGAGACCTCTATGTGTGATGGTAGGTCGTGACATACATAGACTTGGAATGTAAGCTCATACGTAAATGCACATGTTAATGCATAATTTCTTAACCAAGATGATAATGATGTCCTAACCCTAGAATACTTCAAGAATGTGGGAGATGACATCGATAGGGTTTGGTGATTGTTTAGTCTATAAAATCCTAATCGGGTATACAATGAAACCCTAACCCTAATTGTTGGGTCATGTGATATGTTTGATCTCTCTCAGAGTGGTTATCATGTTATGATGTTTTCTCTCTCTTATTTATAAATCCTTAACCATGCAGGTGTTATGAACTTGAATGACATAGCTATGTGAATTCTATGGTGAATCCTATATTATACAGGATGGTGATTATGAACAATGTTAAGGCATAATGTGATGTGATATATGTAGGGATCATGTGATTGGGTCTGATGACCTGGCAGGTGCTTTGTGCATGATTTGAGGTGATATCCACTAGAGATGTAATTGAGGGATTTAGATCCCACCACGATGTGACATAGGTGATAGCCTTGTGTGGTTGTGTGATAGTGATGGTGGCCTTGTGAATGACAGTACTACCATGATATGTGTTTATGTGACGAGTTCACAACTTTTACATTTTATATTTTCTAGAGTTGTACTATACCCTTATTTCTTGTAGAGTTTGTGATGGCTTTTTATGTTGTAACTGGATTGATGCTAAAAGATAATGAATTGGCATTATTAATCAAGTGGAACCTTTATAATGTAGTTTGCCCTATGCCATAGATCCATTCTAGTGTCAGTCTTAGTGCAGGACGGTGAAATGGGTTCTCCTTTAGTGGAAGCTCAGAGTCGTATACTGTTGAATATACACATTCACATGATCGATTGCGAGCTATACTCTAGAAGGAGTGTGACTATAGCCTATAGCTCGGTGATGTGATTTAGTGTATACTTATGATACTTTCACAAGATAGGCTGCGGGCTATACCCTAGAAGGTGTGCGACTATGGGTCGTAGCTCAGTTTCACTAGCGTTGTGCCTATATACCAAGACAGGCTATGGTGTTTTGCAGTTAGACTTGATATGTCTCTATTGTGTTCTCTCGTGCTGATCAGGAGGTGTAAATAGGTTGTGGATTCCAACTCTTCCATTGACCTTGTATGGCATTGATTTTAACTTGGTAGTGGTTAGTGGGAGTATGAGTAGTAAACCTCATCTCCTCAAGGCATAATAAAAGATGTAATACAGCCATGCAGTATATCTACATAGGACAAAATGTGAAGAACATTGGTTGAAGCCTTGCCTTGCTTTTGCATAGATGTTCCTGCTATCAGACATTGGATAGTCAAAGTCCAAGGCTTCATGGCTGATGTGGAGGATGTCGTGGTCAAGAAAGTCAATAGAAATTATCTTCACTTGGTGGACGGACTAGCCAAACACCATTTCAAAAACTACCAGTACGATTGCATGTATATCGATCCTCCTCTCGACCCGGTGGGTCAATCCTTTCCCCTTCTTATATGTAATGGTAGGAGTCCTACCAATTTTTTTTTCCAGTAGGTACTCTCTGTAATAATTGGCTTTTCCCTACGTGAGGAGAGCAGGATGAATAAAATATTCTCCTGACTTCCTTAAAAAAAGTAATAGAAAATTTATGTTTTCTTCATATTCCTTTTGAGAATGTTAATTGTTCTATTGCTCAGTGATAACTGCCTAGTATTTCTTAACCTATTTTACCTATTGGATACATATTGTTTAGTTGAATATGCTCAGTTAGTAATTATATTACCTATCTACTTTAGTTTATCTGTTGGCAGAGAGGTATATCTCTTATTGGGATGTTTGGTTTCACCCCATAGGTTTCCACATCTCTTACGTGGTCATGCACGACGAGGTGGAGATCGTGCAATAGAGGAATAGCAGCAAGAGTAGTACCTGATAAGGTTGGATGTGATTCTAGTCTTTTGGTGTTAGAGTCCTAGAGACATCCTTGTACACTTAGGTCTTAGGGGTGTTTTCGATGTGTTGTGTAGAGATGTCACCAATACGAGGTTTTTAGCTTGTGTGCATTTTGTTGTACAGATATGGAATGAGTACATGTATGTACATACAAAATAGGTATCTCATGTAATAGGTTGATGACAGGTGCTTTCATGTACATATATGGAAGTTTGGGAATAATGATGTACGCACTATATGATATGTGTTATGTGATCCAGGTGTCCTGTTGTGGACTTATATGTGAAAGTTTTCATCCTCTGGTGCTTTCATAAAATCAATTTGTATTTCCTGTGTTTTTTGGCAATCTGCTTGCTTAGTGTTTTTATGTGTTTGGTTTTGAATGATCTCATTTGTGGTGTGTCGGGGCGTCTCAATCTTCTTCTTCTTCTTCTTCACCTCTTTAAAAAAGAGAGAGAATCTTCATTCTTCATGGTAGACAAGAGATTGGGAGGTAGAGAGAGTGAGAGACTCACAAGATATACATGTAGGACTAGCTCTCTTATAAATATCCTAGTCACTGTAATGGATGTAGCAAGTGATTAAGCTCATGAGAGTGGATAGAGGCTCTTAGGAGGCAAATATCTCTCAACTATAGTATAGGGACCTTCATAGTGCTTAGCTAACTACAAGATGATGTCCAATGGGTCCTATTCCTAGTTGAGGTTGCCTACTATCTAGTAGTGACACTTAGGAATGAATTCTAGTCATTCTGGATGTTTCAACATATATATTTTTTGAGTTTTACAACACTCCAACGGCTAGAAACACTTTTTTACACTTTACCATACAATATTGTCGACCGAGTTAGCTTTTAAGAAACTCAACCGACAACATTGTATGACATGTGTAAGGAGGCGGGATCACCCCCTTACTAAAAAAAATTTGAAGAATAAAACATCCATTCCAATCACACTAAAAGGTATGCCGGAATAGGTGTAAAATTACCAAATTTCAATGAATGGTATTCAAAACAACCAAAGTATAGCAGTGGAATAAAAATGTTGACTATATTCAATTTATCACAAGGTTATAAAAGTACATAATAATATCCCATAAGGGTTTACATGTATGATATAACATAAGGATCTAATAGAGGGAAATCTAAACCATAACAACTTTGTCTCCAAGATTTAACTCCTTAAGCTAGTCCAAAGCTTCATGCCTTATCATCCAAGTCCTTCACCTAGGGTTGGAAGCATACCCCAACAAGAAGAGAAAATAGATGGCATCAACAAAGGTTGGTATGTGCATACTAAATAGGAAATTGAGCAATATATGGAATAAAGGAAAACAAATATAAAAGGCCTCCCATAGAAAGGATAAGGACCACCCAAAAGGGTATCAAGAGAAAAGGAATTGAAATCATATGATAACAAAAGAATACTTGCCATTAATAAAACATAAAGATTGTGTCACACAAGAACATGTAAAGAATTAGGGCACACACCCCATATCATCAACCTGCATGCATGTGAGATAAAATAGCCCTAGAACAATATAAACACAAAGGCTGCCAAGTCTCATTAACTTGAAACCTGATAGAGAAAGGAATATTGTCAATCTCCCAAATATATAAAACATGGGACAAGAATTACACATCTTGCCCTGGGTATGAGGTTTCTTTCCATCCTAAAAGATCAGGAAATATCACATCTTCTCGGTAGGAAATAACACATCTGCAATAAAAACCAATGCAATTACACTACTGTAGTGCTACTGAATCACATAGTATGTTAAATATAGAGGCAAGTAGAAAGTATAGTCTAAATTTATTCAAAAGTCACCACATAAGTGATAAACATGTACATCCACCTCATAAGTGGGCAAAAGACATCACATGTCATCTTTTAGAGTTCCATAATGAACAAAGCATAAGATAAGAGTTCAAAAGAATATCCATGTTCACATGATCAATATCAAATAAGGTAGTTCACATGAACCATGATTTTCAAAAGAGAAGACATTGTGTATAGGATAAGGTCTATAGGAAAAAGAGAATGAATAAACATAGGTGAATTTCTCAACATAGAAGAATAGGGGATACATCATACATTTAGAGAGACAAATTAGAAACTGCTCCATATAGAAATAATGTGGGATGCAATCATACCTCAACTTTAGAGTGTAAACAATCCAAGTTAGTCATATATTCAAGCCTAGGCCTACAAAGAACCTCTAGGGAAGGTGGAAAGGTCCAATAAATAAGGTTCCCAAGCTTAGAGAGGTTGGTTTCTCCAACAAAGCTCCTATCTCGAGCAAGAAGCACCTTCTCTACTTTAGAGGTGAAAAACCCTAACAAAAGTACATGGAGATGAGGTGTTTATGGGTTCTAGGTGGGGTTTCACCATGTAAGGCCATTGTTCCAACCAGGAGGAATGTGTAAGGAAGACTAACAACATGAAAATAGGTAAGGGAAGGAGGTATCTTACTAGTTTTGGTCAAAATCACCAAGAAGGAGCTTTAGAAACCATAAATAGAGATTTGGAACCCTAGGAGCCTTCTTCACCAAGGTAGGCACCTTCTTTTACCTTGGGATAGAACCTTCATGGCCAAATAGAGTTGGAATGATTCTCTAAGCTATAGGAAATAAAGGAGAGCAAGACTTTTCAAATTGGGTGTTGGGAAGGGGTAGATATGGCTATATAAAGAAAGAGGTCAAGTATGAGGTGTCTATGAGACTTTCCATGTGTCATGTATAAGGGTGTCCATGGACATGCAAGACTTTATGGATAAGCAATAAGTCAAGCATGAGGCTTCAAGTTACTTTCCATGTGTTCAATGCTAAGGGTACCTATGGACATGCAAACCTTTATGGATAAGGAAGAAGTCAAGCATGAGGTGTCCATGGAGCTTTCCATGTGTCCTTAACCTAGGGATTTCATGGCCATGTAAGAGGACAGCTCGTAGAGGCTTCTTGAATATCAAATGTCAGTTTATGGACACTTATAGGCCATCCCAACCGACCTCCAATCAAAGAATTAACGTCATTGGTTGATGGCTTTTAAAGACAAGCTCATTTATAAAGAGGGTAATCCCTAAAATGCCCTTGGTGAGAAACACCTTCAAAACAAGGTGCAACAAGGTGACATATGGTTCAAAAAATAGAGAATGGTACTGGAATATATAAGTATTATAATGCATGTGACAATTTGCAAAGAAAACCTCCCAATTGGGTAAATTGAAGAAAAGTCCAGAATGTACCTAAATTTGCATAACTTGCACAAACAACATCCAAATTGGACCAAACTTCATCCACAAGTTATCTTTGATGTGTTGAATATTAATTTGCCATTATTTGCATATTTTGAAGTTATATAATCACATTATTCATTACTTATGCCTTTTACTCATTTTCTCTCTCCTAAACTTATGCTAATATTTCTAGGTGGTCCAAATTAGATGAAATTTGACATGTAGGCTAATTTTGTGATTACGAATTTGAAATTTGTTTCTACTTTTCAAACTTCTTTTTATGAGATATATGTTTATGGCCCATTAACAACCCATTATCTAAATTATTCATCCAATTAAGTTACTTATCTTCATATTACCATCAAAATGAGATACGTGACATATTTTATGTATCCATTATTAACCTAAGACTAATGTGAAAATATTAGGCTACATTAGGGTGATAAGTTCATGTATTAGCTCATTAGGATCATACTAAACATCTATTTATCATCTAACCTTCAACCTTGTTTGGTTAAGTCCAAAATGTCAACTTTTAGGGTAGGGTCCAAGATCTAGTATGTTACATCACACCACCCCTTATAGGGATTTCATCCTCGAAATCAAAACATCCACATATATGAAAACAACTTATTCACCACCCCTTAAAGGATTCATCTTATTAAGTCAAAACTATTCTTTAGGTACAAAAGGTTCAACTACACTTCCTTACATCCAACTACATAAGCATCATGCAAAAAAAAGAAACATAACTTGTAAAGAATAACTATGAACTATGGGTTAATTTGGTCTTGTCTATCCTCAAACAAGTCTTTACATCTGGGAGACTAGTTCAACATATTAGGGTCCCTAAAGATAAATCATATAGATGTTTAAGGCTACTACTGCCTAAAAGATGTTGTTTTGAAAAATTCATATCAGCTCAGGCCAGGCCAGTATCATATGGATTCAGAAGTCCTCCTAAACCAAGCTAGTGGTGCGGAGGAAAATCTTACCAGTCCCCAAACCCTGATCCTTTCGAGGCACCTTTGCTTTCAACTTCATGTCCTAGTAGCTTTGTAAAGGCCAAGATAAACAACCTAAAGTTACTATGGTTACTTATGCATCTTTTAGTTGTAAGTATTTTTAGGGATCTATTCATCGTTATTCTAATGTGAAACTATAGGATCCTAAATCAACCCTTCATCATCTATTGATGAACTCTAGGGCAAACATGTCACTTAAAGGTAAGGCAAGGATTCAAACTTAGGGAGATAAAATTGAAATAGTCAGATTCTGACTACTATGGGCTCTGATACCATGCTGTAAGGAGGCATGATCACCCCCTTACTAAAGAAAAATTTCAAAATAAAACATCCATTCCAGACACACTCAAAGGTATGACGTAATAGGTGTAAAATTTCAAATTTCAATGAATGGTATTCAAAACAACCAAAGTATAGAAACGGAATAAAAATGTTGACTATTTTCAATTTATCACAAGGTTATAAAAGTACATCATAATATCCCATAAGGGTAAGGATCTAATAGAGGGAAATATAAACCATAACAAATTTGTCTCCAATCTTTAACTCCTTAAGCTAGTTCAAAACTTCATGCCTTATCATCCAAGTCCTTCACCTAGGGTTGGAAGCATACCACAGTAAGAAGAGAAAATAGATGACATCAGCTAAGGTTGGTATGTGCATACGAAATTAGAAATTGAGAAATATATGGAATAAAGGATAACAAATATAAAAGGCTTCCCATAGAAAGGATAAGGACCACCCAAATGGGTATCAAGAGAAAAGGAATTGAAATCATATGATAACAAAAGAATACTTTCCATTAATAAAACATTAAGATTGTGCCACACAAGCACATGTAAAGAATTAGGGCACACACCCCATATCATCAACCTGCATGCATGTGAGATAAACATATCTCTAGAACAATATAAACACAAATGTGGCCAAGTCTCATAAACTTGAAACCTGACAGAGAAAGGAATACTGCCAATCTCCCAAATATATAAACATGGGCCAAGAATCACACATCTTGCCATGGGTATGAGGTTCCTTTCCATCCCAAAAGAGCATAAAATATCACATCTGCTCGGTAGGAAATAACACATCTGCCATAAAAACCAATGCAATTACACTACTCTAGTGATACTAAATCACATAACATGTTAAATATAGAGGCAAGTAGAAAGTATAGTCAGAATATATAAACTAGTCACCACATAAGTGACCAACATATACATCCACCTCATAAGTGGGAAAAAACATCACACATTATCTTTTAGAGTTCCATCATGAACAAAGAATAAGATAAGAGTTCAAAAGAATATCCATGATCACATGAGCAATATCAAATAAGCTAGTTCCCCTGAACCATGATTTTCAAAAGAAAAGACATTGTGTATAGGCTAAGGTCCATAGGAAAAAGAGAATGAATAAGAATAGGTGAATTTCTCAACATAGAAGAATAGGGGATACATCATACATTTAGAGAGAAGAATTAGAAATTACTCAATATAGAAATAATGTGGGATGCAATCATACCTCAACTTCAGAGTCTAAACAGTCCAAGTTAGTCCTAGATCCAAGCCTAGGCCTCCAAAGAACCTATAGGGAAGGTGGAAAGGTCCAATAAGTAAAGTTCCCAAACTTAGAGAGGT
Organism: Alisma plantago-aquatica; assembly: GCA_963693085.1. NCBI lineage: Eukaryota > Viridiplantae > Streptophyta > Magnoliopsida > Alismatales > Alismataceae > Alisma > Alisma plantago-aquatica. The sequence continues at coordinate 972,368,153 of OY856413.1, read as the reverse complement.
TGGTTTCTCCAACAAAGCTCCTATCTCGAGCAAGAAGCATCTTCTCCACTTTAGAGGTGAAAAGCCCTAACAAAAGTACATGGATATGAGGTGTTTATGGGTTCTAGGCGGGGTTTCACCATGGAAGGCCATGGTTCCAACGCAAAGGAAGGTGGAAGGAATACTAACAACATGAAAATAGGGAAGGGAAGGAGGAATCTTACTAGTTTTGGTTGAAATCACCAAGAAGGAGTTTTAAAACCCTAAATAGAGCAAATTTGGAACCCTTGGAGCCTTCTTCACCAAGGTAGGCACCTTATTTTACCTTGGGATAGAAACTTAGTGGACAAATAGAGTAGGAATGATCCTATAAGCTAGAGTAAATAAAGGAGAGCAAGAGTTTTCAAATTGGGAGTTGGGAAGGGGTAGATGTGGCTATATAAAGAAAGAGGTCAAGTATATATGAGGTGTCTATGAGACTTTCCATGTGTCATGTATAAGGGTGTCCATGGACATGAAAGCCTTTATGGATAAGCAAGAAGTCAAGAATGAGGTGTCAAGTTACTTTCCATGTGTTCAATGCTAAGGGTGCCTATGGACATGCAAACCTTTATGGATAAGGAAGAAGTCAAGCATGATGTGTCCATGGAGCTTTCCATGTGTCCTTAGCCTAGGGATTTCATGGCCATGCAAGAGGACAGCTCATAGAGGCTTCTTGAATATCAAATTTCAATTTATGGACACTTATAATCCATCCCAACAGACCTCCAATCAAAGAAATAACCTCATTGGTTGATAGCTTTTAAAGATAAGCTCATTTTTAAAGAGTGTAATCCCTAAAATGCCCTTGGTGAGAAACACCTTCAAACCAAGGTCAAACCAGGTTCCCTATGGTTCAAAAACTTTATAATGGTAAGGGAATTTATAAGGATTATTATGAATGTGACAATTTAGAAAGAAAACTTCCCAATCGGGTAAATTGTAGAAAAGTCCAGAATGTACCTAAAATTACATAACTTGTATAAACAACATCCAAATTGGATCAAACTTCCTCCACAAGTTATCTTTGATGTTTTGAATATGAATTTGTCATTATTTCCATACTATGAAGTTATATAATTACCTTATTCATTACTTATGTCTTTTCTCATTTTCTCTCTACTAAACTTATCCTAATATTTCAAGGTTGTCCAAATTAGATGAAATTTGACATGTAGGCTAATTTTGATATGTAGATTTTGAATTTGAAGTTTGTTTCCACTTTTGAGACTTCTTTTTATGAGATATGTCATATGGCCCATTAACGACCCATTATCTAAATTATTCATCCAATTAAGTTCATTATCTTCATATAACCACCAAAATGAGTTATGTGACATATTTTATATATCCATTATTAACCTAAGACTAATGTGAAAACATTAGGCTACATTAGGGTGATAATTCATGTATTAGCTCATTAGGATCAAACTAAGCATCTATGTATCATCTAACCTTCAACCTTGTTTTGCTAAGTCCAAAATGTCAACTTCCAAGGTAGGGTCTAAGATCTAGTATGTTACATCATGTCAAAGTGCATGGCGTCAGTCAAGTTCCCACCAGGATACACTCAGTTGACTCTGTGTATTGCCAAGTTCCAAGTCAGAATGTCAGATGAGTTGCCACCAGGATAAACTCGACCAACATTCTAGTCTTTGATGGATTATGGAAAATGCCCAAAAAGTACTCATAATTCATTGTAATGGGCTCTATCTCTCATATGCGCTTAACTACAAATCATACAATCATTACAAGTGATTTACATCAAATATCTATGGATAAAACTATCTATTCTTCAATCTTGATCTTTATGCATGTTTGACCTGATTACTCAAAGTTAGGATGTGCAAGTTACCTGATTACTCCAAGTTAGGATGTGCAAGTTTAGGCATTTGGAGTGTGTCTATCTAATCTGAACCTACAAAAGTAAAAGAATTAGACACCAATAAGTAGAATGGTTTAGTCATCATTAACATAAGGGTTTAGTCAACTTACACCTTGAGCCAATAGGGTTTTCATATACAAACCCTAATCATTCTAATCAAAACATATGAAATGTGTCTCCTCAAGTTCAAGACATCATAAAAAACTATCATATAAGTTAATATTAATTAAGATCAAATTAGTAAGAATGCAATCATTAAATTAAATCTGAATTCGATGACTAAGATGAAACTGGGTCATTACACACAACCTCAACCTAAACTGGAAACTTGATAATTGTTGTGTTTCTTCCTAAATAGACTCAATTTTCTAGTTGAGTGTCTCTTGGAAACTCTTACCTAAAATGTTTCGACTAAGTATGAAGGAGACTATTAAACAACCAACTACTATCAATTATTCATTATAGATCTTTGAACTTGATGTACAAATAGATATAATAGTTGTAGAAAGTATCTTCTAATATTTATAAACATTGAACTCAATCACATCTAAAAACTTCCTCAAAGTTTAAAAGAAGAGAACAAAAGGGAAATGGAATTTTGATTACTTTGTAGTAGTCTTGTTTAACCTTGAATGCAATTCATAGGTTGAGAAATAGTCCCTCAACCTTAGAAACTTATAACAGAAGTGGATAACCCCATAGTAGATGTTAAAGATGCCACTATTCAAACTAATGAAGTAAATGATCCACCCATTACATCATCCAATGAAATAGAAATTAACATTGACATATTAGTAATATTTCACATATTTAGAAGGATTCCTCAAATACATGAAATAGACATGACCACCTAATATATGCCAAACCTATATCTGCGACCCTAATATACTAGCGGTAAATCTAGCAATGTTGCACCTTATTACATAAAGTTACCTGCATGAAAATATAGTGCATGGATATTTATACTTATACCTTATGTATTGTTGTGATATAAATAAAGATGATATTTAGAACTCATACACATTTATTGTTATATTTCTTTTAATGAATCATTTATAAATGTCCAACCAAGATGATGCTTGAGTATGTGTAATGTATTTGATATGCATCCAATTAATAAGGTTAAATAGTGTACCTTATTAGAAACTTGCTAAATAATAATGAGTAGATGTAACTTAAAGAAGAAAACATGAATGACTTCGTTTGACTAACATAATTATCAAAGTAATAGTTTCAAATTTATTTCTCAAATTGTGTAGTTTGAGGGGAGAGAAAGAGTGAATATGCTAGGCTGCATCTATTTTGAAATTTTGTTCTCTGTTATCGGCTAAATGAGGGCCATATAGAGATATGTGGCACTGGATGACACCATTCAACCATTGCGGCACACCTAATTTTTATTTGTTACCTATATATTGATACCATGTAGTATTCCCCCACAATTTGAAGTGCATCAGAATTGAAAATGAGTATTGGATCAAATAGAAAATGAAACAGTAATTTTACAAATATAATGTATATGCAACATATACTAATATGTTACATATTTATAAATTTATATAAGAATATTATATTGACATATTTATTATAATATATCGTATTTAAATTTTGTAATGCATTGGATATAATAGTATATCATATAAGGTCCAAAAATTTTAGATTAAAATATTTCAAATTTGATAAGTTATATTATATTAATCATAGTATAAAATAGCATGTGAAGTACATAAGAGTTTTACAAAAATGTTTACTTATTCATCATTCTATACACATATCTCATATTTATGTATTCAATATTTTTTAAATACATTTTCTATCAAAAGTGTATGAGATATATGATACAAAACAACCTAAAATCAAATATCATATATAACCATAAGCTATTTGAAAAGTATATATCAATGATAATAACTCACATATTATAAAAACTACACTATTTATATATAAAGTATGGTGAAGAAAAAATATAAAAACTTAATATGTATATTAAATAACAGATACAACCATTCAATTATTTATATATTTATTAAATGGATAATTTTCTATAATTTAAGGTATACTAAATACTTATACTTTTTATATTTATTCATTCATACTTTATTAATATATGCACCTAATCATTATTCATAGATATTTTCATAAAATAAAATAATATATGTTATCATTTTTAGTAGTAATTATATAAAATTTACAGGCTATATGGAGTTATGTAATTGTCAAAAAAATTGAACCTGAAATCATATATTATTTAACCAATTAATTAATAAAAATAATACAATAGCTATTTACATATATTATACATTTTCATTTAGTATCATATATAGTATACTATTAACAATAACATGTTATTTATTATTTGATATCATAACTACTTAAATTTGAATTATATTTAAAATTGTATTTGCACTTATACAAATGATTATGAAATTATAAATTTTCATGCGAAATAATCTAACATTAATCGAAAGTTTAAAGAATCAAAGGTTATAGGTGGAGTCCATTGTGATACAATATCACAGTCTCTCAAAAGGTTCTTAAACTCTTGGCTTAAGTATTCGTCACCTCTTGGAATAATTAAAGGTTATGAAAGATGAGGGATCTTTCACCAAAGTAATACGATTGTAGTAAAATTAATTTTTATTTTAAAATAAATTATGAAGTGGAAAGGAAGAAATTGTATTTCTATCATTAAAATTTTATCATGAAAGGAAAAGGGAATCATACAATGAGTTTATTTGTATGTCAAAAGTTATTTGTTAGTAACAAATCAGGCTACAAAATTTGTAACGATAAAAAAAGAACGAAAAGTTCAATTTATTCCTTACACTTCCGTGAAGGCATTTTGTTATTTTTTTCTCATTACATTCATACATGGTATCTTGGTATTCAAAGTTTAGAGAAAATCAAACATAAATATTTATTTATATATTTATAACTATATATATATATATATATATATATATATATACCAAGAATTACAAGTTGTCAAGGTTGTGTGTATTACTTTACTCATGTCAAGGAGTCTACGTTCAATTCTCATTCATTGTAAATATTTTTCATTTTGAATAAAATGTGTTGTTATTCAACTCCCACTCCTCTAATTTAGCCCCCCACCTTCCGTGACTTTCTGGACTGGCCACTGATTAATGGGTGTTGGATTGGTCAGTTGAGGGTCGGCTAGCACCAGGTGGCGACTCTCAGTTAGTGGGTGAAGAGGTGTCAAAACATGTGGCATTCTTATTCTTTATCTTACCCTCAAAATAGCTTATTTTGAAAATGAGTTCAATGCTTGGTTATTGAGAATTATATTAGTTAAATTAATTCATTTCTATTGTTTTCATAACCGAAATGTAATTTAGTATAGTGTTCTTTTATTGTTATTAACATGTCCAAGACAGCCACACTTTAAATAAAAAAAATTAAAAACAAATCAGAAATTAATGTATCTTATTAGAGATATATATCATTCAAAAAATGTGGTTAAATTGTGGTGGCCTTCGGGTCTGGATTTTCCTCAACCCTGACTTGACTTAAAATCTGTGCCAAAAAAGTTTGCGTGGCACGTCTATGTAAAGAATGTGAAGCAGATATAGAAAAGATCATATATGTCTAGATAGGGACAGGTAAACCCAATCATATGCTCATCCTTACTTATTTAGACATACATCGCTAGTTTAAACTTTGAACTTGTGCCATCTCCACTGTGCGCACTGATACGGGGTCTATGCCGTCTTTCTGTTTGCCTGCAGTCCACACCTGCTCAATGTACTACAACCATGTACGCGCTTTCCACCGGCTATTGGATTCGAGGATGCTGCAGCTAGCAAACCTAACGCGCGTCGAAATAATGTGCTGGACTCCAACGTCGCGATCGTGATGGCACATACTTACGTCGGTGATCGTGGATACAAAGCTAGCTTACTTGAGCTAGCCCTCGTCACATCTGGTTTAGTTAGATCTCAGGCTTTTCAAAATCAGTGGCATCGAGATGGGCTGGATTAGGTGAATGGGTTGAGGCGGCTAACGCCGAGGAGCAAATTTAGGTATCAAGATGGAAAACATCGGAACCGACTGGTGATACGCTTTTCATACTGTAAGGCTAATTTTGTTAGGTATGGTTGAGGAATGTAGTTTCCATTTCAGACAGGTATTTATTTTGTCAAAACGTAAATGACTAGTTAACGGGAAAGTTCACTTACGATCCTACGCTCACGCAACAACTTGAGGCTAGCGCTTGAACGGATGATATCCGCTCAGTTCACCTATATACGTTGATTGATGATGATTCATTTTAGGCCCTGTTTGGTAGGGTGTTCTTAGGTGTAGTTATGTGAATTACTATACATACAATTTAAAAAGATTGATTTTAATCAGTAGGTTGTGTATTTGGTTAGTTGCAGGATCCACGTGATGAGTTTTTTTTATTTCATTTGGTTACCTACAGCTGTACCAACTTTTTACGTACGACCCCTTCCTCTCCTGTGTTCTGCCTTTTCCAGATTTTCCAGATTTGTACCGCGTCCTTTCACCGCGTGGTACCAACTCTGTGAATTCTGGGCAAATGTGGTACGGACGCTGCGTTAGAAAATAGTGGGTTTCTCTTACACCTTTGCAACCAAATAAAAACCTAGCCTAAATTCCTAACATTTGGACTCATTCTTTTTATCTTATATCTTACCAAACAGGGCCTTAGTATTAAATTTTCATCAAGCAGCAACTTAGTATCTCTACTACTTACTACTTACTGATCATTTCGCAAGTGATCCCTCCTGCACCGTAACGTAATACGTACCATAAGCGTGTATGCAAGAGAGTAATACGTACCATAAGCGTGTATGCATGCAATCGTCTTTAACTCTTTGTCAGCCCTGCTCTCGTCCGATGAGCTCTAACACATGCTTCGATGTTTCGTCGCGTGCCGACATCGTACTGTGCACTGCGGTGTGTTGTTTCATTGTGGGCTCTCTGGTTTTCACTATCCCACATGACGTCGCTTTACTCGGTTGTGAGGGGCGGCGGGTTGACGAACAACAGCACACGCCACAATGCCGACCGCCGGATCATCGCAAGACACGTGGAATGCCAATTGGCAACACGGCTTGTCAAATACTGATCGGAAGTAGCTGAGCACTAACCTAGCAGGTCGACGTCACGTCCTCGTTGGCGCACAAGCGTGCATCATCTCCACTGTGCGCACCGACGCAGGGTCGCTACGTCATCTTAAATTCCGCGTTGAGGCATGTGCTTGCTTTTTGTGGGGGTTTAGGTTCACAATTAAAAACACAGATGTCAAAAACGCATATATGCAACTGCATCTGTTTTATTTGATTAAACGTTGTTAGAATTACTGGAGTTTATTTTCCGCTATTTGATACAGTAACGTTTTTAACTAAAAAGACTGTCCGTTCGCTCTTTTTATACATATTTCCTTTTGGGACTGAATTTGCTGTTCCAGATTCTTGTGACACTCCCTGTAACGAACAGATCTCATCCCTCCATTCCGCCAACATGATGTCTTACTTCCCTCCATTTTGTGAAATACATGGTGAGATATGGATGCAACAAGGTGTTTGGAATAGAGAAGTTGAACCCCTCTGTTCGTACGTTGTATGTGTATTGGGAAGGAGGGTAGGTGGTCCTTGTTACGTTTGCTCCTAGTTATTTTTTTTCTTACGACGATGGTTGTAGAGCAGTACATGCATGTGGCAACGTCACACTCCGTGTCTAGCTGTCAGACTGTTTTTGTAGCCGACTCCGGCTTCTACATTCGACCACGCCCAAATTACAAGTGGTACAAATTCCAGGATTTTCACATGAATTTGGATGCAATTGAAATTCATCAAACTGCACACCATTACACCATACCAAATAAAATACAAATTAAAAATTATAAACATTTAAACATCACTCTTAACAACTTCATCCTACCAAAGTGGGCCTACCAAACAGGCCCTACTTAAAAAAACACAAGCAAGGGTTGATTAAATTGGATGTAAAACCAACCAACACCAAAAACTACAAATAAAAAACTGAAAATAGTGAGTTAGAACCCCACTACTTTTGTTTGGTTGTAAGCAGATTAACTAAATCGGTTTAGTTTGTAAAGGATTGATTGATTGCAGTTTATAGACCTAAAGATGTAGTAAAGACAGCAGCAACGTGCACGACGACAAGGAATAACGGGTAGGAGATAGATGGAAGGACACATACTATCTACAACACATTCATCCAAACATATAAATTTGAATTCGTTGTGTGCTTGCAACTACATGAATTGTTTGCTGCAGAACCAACCGAGCCCTATATATAATATTACAACTACTAAGTTTCCATATGCTCTTCTCCATATTAATTATACAACCTGTTTGTCGGGTATAACTTAAATAAAAAAATGAGAAATTATATTTTTTTATGAATATAGTTTAAATAAAATATGAATAAATAGGAGATTGTAATGACCAAGCATATAAACAAGTTGACACAATCTATAAAGTAACTTCCTCTAACACTGATGGAGTTTTCAAAACATGAAAAACTTTGTAATAAAATTGTAATAGCTTTTCTTTTTGGGTTATTATTCACAATTTGTCATCAACGTGATAAATAATGAAATTTTGAGATATATAAGCTCACACAAATTTTACTCAAAAATTGACAAAATAATAAGCAATGATGTCATTTGAGATTCCTCTAAACAAGTTTTAGAAAAATAAAGTTGTACATATTTATGATGATGATTTATTTGTGTATCTAAGATTCAATGATTTTTTTTAATATTTCAAGGGCCAATAGAATAATTATTAGACAAAATAATGAAACAAAAGTGTAAGGACCCTCCCTGTTATTGAGGTTGGAGTGGATCAATTGGCATTCTCCTTTACTATGACGGTGATGTGGTGGAGTGGAAAATAATCTATTTGTGGCATATAATGGAAACGTGATATAAAAGACATTATTATTTTTTAGTGAACCATTTTGAAATTAGAGTTCTCTAAACCATGTTGAGATACAATTTTGTATTGTATGATTATACTTCTTTATTTCATATGTATGCCCTTTATGGGCACCACATGTTGAGAACAACAATGTTGAATTTCTATAATACCTGGGTCCACTTTTCAAGACTTTAGTAGAGTTTCAGGAATGACGTTTGACCCTACAATCTATAATTAGTCTTATATGCATACTTTATACTCACTCACATGCAAATAGGATATACTTCCCAATTGGTCACCCATCCTAGTACTACTCTTGGCTAAGTACGCTTAACCACAAAGTTCTATGGTGATGGACCCTCTGAAAAGGAGGTGCACATTTGTGATATGAATAGTCCAACCATTCCTTTTAAGATCATTTTTATTAGAATATTAGTCTATTTAGTTAATAGGTTAATTAGTCTATTGTCTACATGGGTCTGTTGCCCATGGTCCGTTAGGGTTCAATCTGCTTCCTTGTAATGGCCTCCTTTCCTATATTTTTAGGATAGGGGTGTACATATCAATAACAATGAATACACTTCTTCACATGGTATCAGAACAATAGCCATCAGAGACTACCCTAGCCACCACTCCTCCTTCCCTCTCCTCTAAACTTTCCTTCCAACCCTAGTAGTCTCCATCCCTTCCTCTCCTAGACAGAGCAATAGGGGGATGGCCAGCCTACGAGTGGTTGTCACCTCTTTCCATAGCTTAGGTCGTAAGTCTACCAGGAACTTCTCAGCCACCATGGTCACGTCTTCTTCCCTTTTCACATAGATCTACATCTATGTGTCGGCGCCATCATTCCCAACAACAACTACCAATCTTTTTCAATCTATCTGAGTCTTTGGATGATGCATCCTTCCTATCCAAATCTATCTATTAGTAAGTCGTCACCTACCCTGAGATTCAATCATCAACCAGCTATGTATGTAGTTGTCTCCATTGAAGCAGCCACACCAAAGCACATTTGCCTTCCACTCCAACAATTATTGTCATCGTCTTTACCGCCTTGTTGCCCTGCCGTCTCCACGTCGAGCCACCGCGCTAGCCATCAAATCATCACTCCATCACTCCACCGCTAGACCACCTCTTGGGATCTTTTAAGGCACTTATTCCTATCTAGATCCTGACAAGTTCAAGCAAGAAGTCACCAGTTTTCATGATCAAAGGAGTACAAAATATGTCGCTAATTCCCGTCGACCCATGGTGCTAATTTCTGGGGTACTTATCTCATTGACGACGCAAATTCCCATTGGGATCAGGCATCATCCGCCACTGACACGGTGTGTTATCCAAACAACATGACATGTTATCCAAACAACATGATGTGTTATTCAAACAACACGGTGTGTCACATCCCAAAAATTATCCTCACGACATGAAGTTATGTCCATAATGTAAGAGACATAACATGTTGCTCAAACAACATGAGGTGTTGGATTCTAAAACTCTCCCTTATGACAACATACACGGCGTGTCTTCCTCAAACACAGTGTGTCAGTAGACATCAGAGTTACACCTCTAACTTCAAACATGACATGTCGACTCGGATGACAACGTGTCAATATAGATTCAGTTTACACCTCCAATAACCAAAACAACGCTTGCAAGGAGAGTCAATTTCGAGCAAAGGAGCTACACGATGTGTCTATAATTCTACATGATGTGTCATCAGAAGTCTGCCCCTCACCCCCACCCCCGATAAGTACACGACGTGTCTAGTCACAAACACGACATGTCAGAAGAGTTTTTCTACTGCCAAATTTAGTTTGACATCCTCCAAAGGTCTATCTCTCCTCCAATACTTGATGATAATCGTTCTAAGGGTTGGACAAATGTTCTTTTTGGGTCAAGAATAGATCTATTTATTTTCTCTATCTAAATCTTAATCAGGGTTTTTTTTTGCAAATTGATTCTGATTATCAGTCTTTTACAGAGAACCATTATGGCAGTGACACTTCTTCTCCTGTCAAGAACCATTCTGATAGTGTCACTTCTTCTCATACCAAGAACCATTGTAGCATGCCACTTCTTCTCCTATCAAGTAACATTCTTGTACTGTATCTCCTCTTTCTACCAATGCTTCCATTTTGGTAGTCTTCTTTTTGTTCTTCTCTACTTTTTGCACATCTTGCTTTACCTTTTTCCTTTCCCACCCTCCCATTCATCATGTGTGTGTCTTTCTACATGCGGTGGGGGTCATATTTCCTTTTTTTCCACACCATCTACTCACTCTCATCGTATTTAGCGTGCGAGGGGAATAGAGGAGAGAGAGATATATAGGAAGGTATTAGATAGATCATGAGAGAGACAATATGAAGAGAGGATATGAGGAAAGAGACATGAGATGACATTCCAGGCTATCTTCATGCTTCATGTTCTTCAACACATTTACTATCATGATGTCTGTCATTCCCACTTAGCATCACTTTACATGTGAGACACCATCGAAGGATTTCTTAGTTGTAGGATTAACACAAAGCCTTTTTGTTTGTACCACATTATGTACATCAGGATAGGAGTTGTTGCACTAATTTCGACCTATAGTTCCTTTGGTGTTGATGATGTTCCAATTGATCATTCATGCTGTGTTCGGTGTTCCAGATGGCTGCTTCTTCATCTTCGAAGATCGTCATCTTCAAGCCTGTTCCAAAATTATATATGTAAGGATTTATCCAAAGTGATGTTCACTGAGCTAATTCATCGTGTCTTCTCCAAGTTGCATCTACTACTTCTACATGTTGAGATGACACCTCAACACCTCATTCACCGTG